>VZTY01014327.1:156027-184380 GCA_013400935.1 Turnix velox | reverse complement strand
CACCGGTGGGCAGGTGGCTTCGTCCCGCCGCCGCGGGAGGAAATCCTCTACGCCGCCGGTGCCGGGAAGGACAAGGCTGTACTAGGGGGCGGGGAGGGCGGCTGCCCACCGCCCCGCCGAGCCCCCGCCCCGCCGGGTCCGGCCACCCCCCGCTGTGCTGCCCGTACGCCTTCCGCGCCCAGGACGCGGGTGGCGTCGTGCTGCTCCAGTGTCGCCCTGAAGTGGGGTTATTCTTAGAAACAACGGATTCCCCGGCGGAGAGGTTGACTGGGGGAAGCAGTTGACTGGCGCTGGAGCCGCCTCCCGATGTACGTCTCTTAAAGGAGGAGAATTTAAATGAGGCAGAGATCGCTGAGGATAAATGAGTTTCCTCAGTTCAGCAGTATTTTTCTCTCCTTAGTAATGTGCTCCGCATCTTCCGTGAAATGGCTTTGCTTCTAGGTCAGTAAATAGTGCTTAACACGGCACGGAAGCATTTCCCAGAAATAAGCTCTGAGAAGAAGATGCATCAGTTTCAGCAAAACCAGGATTTCCTTACTTTTTCATCATTTCAGACTCCTTTATCTAACTAGGAATGGTTTAAGGATGCATTCGTGTTTCTCCATTGACACTGAAAATACACAACATCATAAAAATGCTAAGCATCACCCATCCCATTTTCCATGAAAGCTAAGTACAACACATCAACAGTTACCAGTCTCTTGCTGTTCTCACTGTTCTTTACCAAAGTTAATTTCACTTTTCCGGCAAGAATCTGGCAGGCACGCAGAGAAAAGTAAATATTTCCCAGGACAGAAAAGTGAAATCAGGGCAAAGACAATAAAATAACAAAGAGGAGTCACCACAGTTCGGTCCTCACTGATGAAGAGGCACTTGGGAGAGCAGTGGTTTTCTTTTTTTCCCCACTTTTCCCAGTTGATGCACATCAGTACTGCTGCCAAGTCACCCCTTCCCCAAGGAGATCAGAAAGTCACTGTGACACCCCTGTACATACCCACACAGGGGAGGAAAGGGAAATTTTTTTCTTACACTGTTAGGGCCTAACAATTTTACATATTCAGGTAAGGGGAAGAATTAGGTTCTAAAATAAGGCTAGTGCATACGTGTCTGCATGCACAGAAGGGGAGACAGTTAAAATTATATCTTCTCTCTGTGTGACTTGCTTCCTTACGTAGGAAGACAGGGCGGAGAAAAAGCTAGATTTTTGTCAGATCTTAAACACTTTCTGAGAAAGTCTCTGTATATTTATATACTGCGATAATTACAAGCATAGAAGCAAGAAGGAAACACTGAGGCCCCTGCCAGATCCATTCATTTTCATTGAGAAAACACATGGATCCTCCCCAAGTCACAGATGTTCAACACGAAAATGCCTGAATTCCATTGAATCACAGCAAGTTTGGAAAAACAGCCATGTCCCATGTAGCCCCTGCAGTCACTAGGAAAACATGTGAATCATGACCAATCAGACACATTTACTGTGAAACTAACCAAAACCTGCTGTTGCCAAGGTCAGCCAGTGCCTAAAGAGCAAAGTCCTGGATTCAGATACAACGTGCACAAAGGGGGAAAAAATAAGATGGGCCTAGTTATCTGTGGTTCTGGCAGTATGAATACACAACCAGGATCCGTGCTTTTTGTGAACCAGGGTAGTTTTTTGTAACAATTGAAGTCATATGAAAGCACTGCCCAACTACAGTGTGTTTCCAGAAACAACACATCTTTGAATATATGCCTTACGTTGTAATTCATGAAGGTTCCTCCACCTTCTTCATGTTTTGGTCTTCTCTAAGCCTTTTCTTGTTTCCTTCAGCCCAGTCCCGAGTTTTCCTCACCTTCTTTTGCCATGTTCATGACATCATTCCTTTCCTTCCATGAATCACAAAGAGAAGTTTCCAAGTCTTGAGGAGATGTTTATCATCTCCTAGACATATTTAGCTACCTATGCTGTTCCTCATCTTCTCAGTGGCATGACCTAAAGGAAAAGGAGAAGTGATACTGTGTTAAGACATGGGAGGAAGGTACCACAATGACATCATCCCAAAGGATAACATGCAAATTCTTAGCACACTAATTAACTCCTACGTCCTCAATAAGTCACTCTAGTAGTGAAGCCACTTGCCAACTACTCCAATCTAACAAGTCTTCTAGTGTAAAAAGCAGACATGAACATAACCTTGTTTGAAAGCAAGGGATCCTGGTTAAAGTGTGCTAAATGTTCACAACTTCCAGTTTAGTAGACATCATCTGTTTGTGTGCCAGCATGCTCACCTTTTTAGTGGTAACAAATACTTCTCCAGCTGTCCTCCTATCACTTTCCTGGAGGTGGCCACCTCAAACTTGGTAGGCAGGTGAACATCATGTGAATCCTCTTTCAAATCACTGAAGTTTCCAGCCCTACCTCTTCAGGCAAGCCTACGTGGGGCTCTCTCTGTTCCACCATGTAAGGCAGTGAACTCTGCTACTCCCAGAGCAGCTTCATAAACCAATTCAGCTGTCCTTGTGGCAGAGACCCAACCTCCAGGAATGGAGCAAGGAAAGAAGCAGGAAGGTGTTAATTGTATCAGCTGCCCAAATGTAATTAGCCTGTATTTGTAAATCAATATTTGCTGTATCTTAATTCTCTTTGGATTAAGTGCAATTTTTTTTCTTTGAGGAGCAATAAACCGTAGCAAACTAAAGCTGTGGCATAATACTATGTCAGAAAAGATCACTAAAACAGAGATAGAGTTGTTACAGCCATGAATGTTCATCATTATTAGAGTTAATTCCACATACAATCATTGCCTTGCCCACACAACAGCTGGGGCAGCTTAAGATTTGACCCTCCCATGCCCAGGCTGAAGAGAAAGATGATTGAAATTGTAAAAGTAGCATCACTACTTTTTTTCTGCAGCTCTCTGGCTTCTTGCAAACCATCTTCAGCAGCAGCAGCAGCCATTTGAGTCAAATCACCTTACTTGGGACTGATGCAGGGTGGGAACTCTGCAGGATCCATTTGAGCCCTCATCAGGGGAGTGGTAGCAGCCAGCTGAGGGCAGTGAGTAACTGAACTTCAGCCAGAGCTGAAACAAATACAATTTTAAAGAAATTAATAATAATTATTCATTGAGGTTATCTCCTGTGTTGTTTGAAGGTAGGTTTCATCTGCTTGTCACTGCATTTGAGCCAATGGGCACCATGATTCCATTTCTGTCAACCAGGTGGTGTTTCTCAATCCCCAGTGGGTTTATTTTTGTGGACAAACAAGCAATACTGAAACAATGGTTTCCATTAACCACAGGGATTTTTTTAATTTTTTTTTCCTATGGTGGATTACAGAGATCCCATATAAATCAGCTTTCTGGCAAAACTCAGGGGTGAGGTAGCACTAATATCTTCAACTATTGCAGCTGGATCTAAGAAGGGATATCCTGCCTGCAGCTTCACGGGCTGGTGTCACTACAGATATTCTGTCTGGAATATGTGATGGATGGAGAAAGTGTTAACTCTGAAGAGCATCAGGTGTTTCATTATTTATAGTTCCCCAGGCACAGATACAGTGATTCCAGCAACACCTCTTTGAAGAAGTATCAGCTGAACCAAAGATTTGCTGGTGACAAACTGAAGGCTGGTCACAGTTGCTACAAGGGAAAGCTACATATAGGAATGCTTTCCTTAATGCAGTAAAATGTGGCTAAGACTGATACTCATTTTTTACTGGTAACCATCTTGATCACAAGCTGATTTGCTGAACTCATTTTGCTGTGTGATAGATACTTGGCCTTCACAGAAGAATAATTTTGTTGCCAGAATTTAATTGGAAATAACATACCCAAGTTTGCCTTCAAAGGCAAACTTTGCTGCTCTGAGGCTACACGATGAACAGTAGTAGCTGAGTTTTTTTGCTTTCATTCTAGATGTACTGTGATGCCTTCAGTCTGCTTGTGGAGTGGGTGTTGCTACCTCCTCCTGTGGGTGATTATTTCAGAATTCGTAACTTAGATGCAAGCGTTTAAGTAGGATTACCCAGATCAGTGTTTTCACATTGGCTTTATTTCTAGTTCACTTAGCTCATATGCTCTCATCCAGGCCTGATCTGTCCTCATGATGTGTTTCCATATTTCGAATCTTCATTAATCTCTTTGCTGTCAATCCTGCTCTCTTTCTACTAGACAATTTCCTAGCATCACATCACTTGTCAAGTTGACTGCTCCTAGCTTCCTTGCAGATAGTTCACCAAAAGCCTCCCCCTGACTAACCTGAAGGAAAGTAGAGGTGTCACGTTTGTTCTCCACTCCAGCATCACACTGAATCACAACCCAGCTCAGATATGTTTGGATCAACTTGGAAGATCCCCCCCTTTCTAGCTTATTAAAAACCATCAATTAAGTATTAAGCTTAAACAAACTTTCTGTAAAACTGAAATAAAATAAAACCTGGAAAGAAACATTAGTGGAATTGAATGAGATTCTATTGATTCTGAGATAGTATGTCAAAATCCGAATTAACACCTATCCATTTTATATCTAAAATAAGCTTGACCACAGATTTTGTTACTCTAGCAAGAGAATTTATACAAAAGATGTTATTTTTGATTGCTGTTCACTTCCTCATGTGATTTTGAGTATATATGATAATAAAAATATTACAAAGTTACCTTCAAAACAGAAGGCAGTCTTCTTTTACTGTCTGTTGTTCCAACAAGTTGATACAGATTTGAATCAATCCCTTTACGACAGCAAAGGGTCCACTCTTTTGTGCCAGGAACAAACACAGCAACATGAGTGGGCCATTAGAGAAGTCACTCCATACCTGCAGGTATCTTAGCATTTCCTGTCCTTCCAGAATCCTTCTCTGTACAACCTTTAAAGAGCAAGAATTGGCTGAGTGTGGGTAAAACATAAGTGATCAACTAGAGGACTAGCTCTTCCTAGATTTCCCCTGACAGATGTCAATTAGCTAACACTGATGGTGGCTACTACAGAGCACAGCACCACTGGTGCCAGGGAGTCAAAATACAGTAGTTGGGAGCTGAAAGTCAACAAAGCTGCAAACAATGCAAACAGCAAGAATGATTGCAATGGCATGCTGTGTGATCAGATGTATTTTCTGCCACTGGCCATCTTTAAATCGAGGTTAGACAGCTAACAGACACGTTCTATTTCAGCCACAAGTGACAGGGTTTTAGGCAGGAATTACTGAGTGAAATGAAGTAAGGCTGAATGATTAGAGTGTTTCTTTCTGGCATTCACTTCTATGAAAATCCAGTTTCCCAGGGCAGCTGCCCTCATCGCAGAGGAGCAGCCCACACAGCATGCTTAAGATCTGGAAACCGGCTGCTATCACTTCATCAGCTGAAGTTCCAGCTGAGGACTCGAGCTTTGTGGCACTGAGAAGAGAGAGGGCTGACACATAAAGCTGTACCTTAATACACTAAGCCACTTTGCCAGCTGATTCCCTTGCTGGTTGGAGCTAAGTAATTATTTGAAATAGCTATAAAATCTGCAAAGGACTTTGCTTTTACAAGCAAAATCTACTGTAATTGATGTGTGAATTAAGGCCCCTGGCTATTTTCTCTCTCACGTGCACACTCCCACTGAAAGCAACTAATTCACCAGCAGTTTTTGAGCCTCTACACTCCTTTTCCAGATGATAATTTCATGAGGAGTTTTGATGCCTGAGCTTTGACTGCTGTGCTCCTACCGACAGCACCACAACTACAATCCTAATAGGTTTGCCTGTTTTCCTAAAGAGCCTATTAAGACAAAGTGATGAATACACCAGAACAAAGCAATCCTCCTCGTCCCTGATACGATTTCCAGGGCACACGGTGTTATTCAGGACTAGGGGAAGCGACAGCTTGGAGGTGCAGCTGGATGGGGTGAAACCCTCCAGAAGCTGTAGGGGAGAGGATGTTTGTGTTACCTCCTGCAGCACATTTGTTTTTGTTAGCAGCTGGCAGGCAATAAACTGTTGCTGGCTAATTCTACTAGTTTTGGTTCGATGAGTGGTAATGGAGCATCTAGCAGCTTTTGGCTCAGCACCCATTTTTACTATGTGTGAAAACACATCTGCACAAATACTAATTAATAGGTCCTATTTTCTTCAAAGTGAGACTGGAAAAGGTTGCCCAGAGAGGTTGTGGCTGCGCCCTCTCTGGAGGTGTTCAAGACCAGGCTGGACAAGACACTGAGCAGCCTGGTCTAGTGGGAGGTGTCCCTGCCTATGGCAGGGGGGTTGGAACTCGATGATCTTTAAGGTCCCTTCCAACCCAAACTATTCTATGATTCTATAAGAATGAGTGCTGGAGACTGAAGCCAATTGCCTATTTTAATTTAGGACATACAGGCTGCATCTAGAAGCAGTTCTGTCACTCTCTCCAGCACTCCATGTCTGTATGGGGAAATCTTATTTTTACAGTGCTCTAACTGAATTACCCAAGGTCCTCATCCTGTTTTATGGTTTATCTTTATCTACGAGGCTGAGAAGGTTCATTTTTGCCATTCCACAGAGGAACACATGTGTATTAAATTACATGTCCATAAAGTACATTTACACTCTGCAATGGACAGAGAGACCAGAGTTAATGCTAACCCTACTCCTCTTCAGCTGGACATACAGCACCACATTCCTGTCCCAAGCTTGAAATAAGAGTCCCAAGGGGTGGGTTATACTCAGGAAAAGCATCAATCATCTCACCATTGCTGTTTCTAAGCCAAACTAGTGCTTTGCATACTGAAGGCACTAGGGTGACAATTTTTGCAGCCAAAGTCACACAAGGTGTCAGCAACACAACCTCCATTCCTTGCATCCCAAGGTAGGGCCCTGGGGCTTGTTTGTCTCAGCTTCCTTTTCCCAGCCTGCTCAAGCTGTATTTGACCACTGACTTTTTTTCCTCATATATTTAAGGATAAAATAATGCAGGCTTTTACCAATTTCAGCTATGTATCTTCTGTTCTTAGCTGGAAGGTCAGCTGCCAGATGCTTGAGGTTATAGTGGTGCAGCAGTAGTTTTAAAGCTTCAAGCACAGAGATCACACTATTCCTCAAAGCAGTTTGTTTCCTAATACAGAGCAGTCAATAAAACCTCCTTTTGCACGTCTTTTCATATTCTAGTCATTTTCCTGAATATTCATCTCCTTGACCATGTTATCTTTAACTCATTATGGGGTTTAATGCTTTTATGTGCCACTCAGCAATAGCTATAGGAATCAGTATTTGAATTTCACAAGAACTCAGACAAAAAGAATACAAAATAGAAGTTTCTCCAGCCACTAAGCAAGGCTTTAAGATTAACTTCTATAACAGATTTAGAGGAAAAAGGAAGACTGTAAAAGAAAATCAGCATTTCTAAACTCATCTACATACATGATATATAGGAACAAGAAGGTATCATAGGAAGACTAAGTTCATAGATCTAATTTTAGGCAAGAACTGTCTGTAGGCCTGGTTCACTATTTCAATTGAACTTGCCATGTGCTTGTGCCTGACTTGACCCTATTGCTCCTGAATTCCAGCTTCAAAGGCTTTACAGCTGCTTCTTTTACAAAAGCATCTTTTAGCTGAACTGATCATTGGGCAAATGAAATCAGATTCCTAAACGTGTTCAGAGGAGGTGTGCTGGGGTCAGCACAGCTGGGGATGGACCCTCCCAGCACCAGGATACTCCAGCCTCAGTCAAGTGCTAAAATCAGGTGCCAACACTTTGGGAATTAGAGTAGAGCTGCTTTAAAACACCTCTTTTCTAAGAAGAGTTACTGGCTTTTTCTAGTACACCAAGAAAAAAATTACTACTATGCTTTTTAGACCTTGTCAATCCAAAAGATATGTGAAGTGTTTATGTGTAGAAATAGATGAGCAATGGATTGCACTCTACTTGAAGGGCTCAGATGCAGGGAGGTGTAACTGTCTAGAAGAGAAGGAAAATGTTTACACCTGGTGTTGCGCCCATCTAGTACTCAGAAATAAATACCCTTGTGAATCTAAACAACATCTGTTCCTGTGCAGCAAAGTACTTAGCTCACTAAAAACTGAGAAGACAGAGAAAGGGTTATTCTGCTGACGCTGGGCTGTGCCCAGGGCAACCTTTTCCCTTCATGCAAACCAAAGAAAGGTAATTGATGCAGATTGTCTCAGACCTGGTCCCATGGAGAAGACCTTCCTTAGGGATGCAACTCTCCATGGGAAGAGCTGCTGCTGGGATGATACACATGGGCTCCCCACTGCCACACAAGGACACTGTACTCACCTTGCAGGGGACCTCACTCTTTCAGCTTCCTAGTCCTGACTACTAAATCCCTGCCTGCCACATCTCTTCATCTGCCCACTTGAATAAGGAGTAAAACTCTCAGACTGACTCCCAGACATAGTTATGTAGGACAAAATGTTGTTGCCCCGCAGTAAATCTGGATGGTTTATCTATAGCTCAATCTTCCATTTATAGTAGCGTGATGGGAAGAGGGGAGGAGACCATCAGGCAGTGGGACTTGCTGGGGACTGTAAGTATTTTTCTAGGCCTGGGAGCAGTTTGCAACTTCCCCACTGATGCTAAAGAAAACAGCAGGCTTGAAAGTGCTCCTGTGAGGCTCAATATAGGGTCTCTCGCAGGCACAAATCTCAGTTTACACCCATAGAAGAAACCCTATTGCCAGCATGAGCTCATGACACAGTGATCTCTCTCTGAAGGCTTGTTTTGGCTTACATGCCTGGAACAGCCTGAGACTTTCTCTGTAGCTTGGTTGTGCGGTATTTCACCTCACTCTTCATCAAGAACCAGGAAGGGTCCATACTGCAATGGAATGAAAAAAAATAACAGCAGTTTTAATTTCACATGCATTTCTTCTATGAGAGGGCCTTTCTAAATGACAGCCACAATTTTTGTTTTCCTACACAAAGGAATTCTCTGTAAGGGGAAGAGTCCAGGTCTGTGTTTTCTCCTTTCCTTTCCTCCCTGTGTCACGAAATATCTGCTCTCTGTTGTTGACACAGACTGTCAGGATCTCATTGCACTAAACAGGTTTTTGGCAGCTGGTGGGAAGGTAAAATGAATTCTCTACACTGAAATAACAGTTTGTGCTTTAAAAAGTGGCATTCATTTGCAAATCCTAAAGCACTCTACAGATGTGAAGGAAGCTTTATAGAAATGCTGCTGGAGGAGAAAGCAAAGTGCACACATTTCATTCTCAAGCAAAAGAAGGCACCTGTCTTGTCTGAGGTCAGGCTGAATGCACCTGATCCAAAATCTACTGAAATCAATAAAAGGATTTCCTGCAACCTCATGGCATTCTGAGCTGAGACCTAAAGTAGTGACAGAAACAGCAAACAATTCATGACCCTCAAATCTGTCTTCTAATTGCTATTTTAGGCTACTTTCCTTCCTTCTGTTTCAGAGCAGACTTAAACCAGAACATTAGCCAAACCATGATAATTTATTATAAGACCATATGATACAAGAGAACTTGTGTTAAAGCTTTCCAGAAAACGTTCATATTGCAAGAATAAATCACAGTACTTTGTGGCCAAGATAATCTTTAAAGGAAATTGGAATGAGTTGAAATACTCCCATGGGCTTCTTTGTTTCAGCACTAAAGCACTTATCTGAAAAGCTTTATTTACTGCAACAATTTTCCAGATTAATTACCTAACCAAGCTGCTGCAGAAGTACCAACTAAAAGTCATAACTGTTTTCCAGGGAAAAGAAAAAAGCCAGAGTGGTCAGAATTGTACACTGCTAGGCTGGTAAATGGATGCAAGTCTTCTGTAATGAGCAAGTAAGTCTCCTAATTAATTTAAAATGCACCTCTTCATTTGCAGAAAGAACAGCCAAGAAGCCATAGCTGTAGGGTCCATTTGGAAATATAGACAGGTCTCAATTATGTGGAAGTAAATGACGGTGGCTGGAACTTAGTCATACCACAGGTATGGAAAACAGGTAGGAAAACAAGTATCTCTGAGCAACCAACCTTATTTATTTGCACATAATAAACAGCTCTGGTGCTTCCACATCTGAGCTGGGAAATGGGGATTTGTCAGCAAAGGTTTGGGACTTCTGCACTCTGACATTTTCCTCTTGACAGTTGATCACATTACCTTCTTACACTCAAATTTATATAGGCTTTATATTAGCTATGTTTTATTTTCTCTGTGTGGCTACTTCTTACTGCAATTTACTGAATACTAAACTGATCACAGTTATGGTAATGGAGGATTCCTCCAGTTCCCTGCTAAAAACTGTCTTGCAAGAGAAAGTAGCATGATATTAGCTTCATCCTTTCTTTCCTTGCCTCAGCTCCAAACCACTTAGCCATTCCACTTGAGATGTTGTGACCAAGAAGAGAAAGCAAGTTTCCAAGTCAAATAACTTGAACAAAAAAATGGCTCTCCAGCAACTTCTTTTTACTCTCACATTAGCAGCCTTCCAGGCTGAGGGCCAGCACTGACTGGTGACTGGGCCAGGAAAGGACAAGCTCCTTCAGACTGCTGGAACTTCCAGGGCCAAAACTAACATGTTCAAATCCAGGCAAGAAGTAGCCAAAGCAGTCTGTGGAGCACAGGCACTACACCATCACACGGAGATAAAACCAGCTCAGGATCTCCATAAGTATTGGTCTCTGATAAAATACATCTTCACAAGGAAGATGTCAAACAAACCTGCTGCTGGGAGGGCAAAAGCCTGGATGAAATGTAAGATCCATCTCCAGAAGGAATCATCATGATCTTCCAGACAGGCAACCAGCAGAAACAATAGCTGCCACCACAAAAAAACCAAAAAAACACAAAAAACAAACAAAAAACCCCAAAACCACAACCAAAAAAAAAAAAGGTTGTCCTGGCTACTGATTCTGTCCTGAGCATTTAGAAATTCAGCCACAATGAGACTTGAAATCCAAGCAAGCATTTGGATCATAGATTTGAAACAACCTAAGATAGACATGCTCAAAGGGCAAGATATTATCTTTGCTTTCTCTTCAGATTACAATCCCCATCCAGACAACATCATCTCAGTCCCCTCCAAATCCAGTTGAAGGTATTTTCTTCCCATCTATGCTTCTTTCTCAGTTTATCTCTTATATAATCCATCAACAGAGGCATCATGTTAGGAGAGATACAAGAAAAAGTATGTATCTTTAATGTAGCAAAGACTCTCCCATCTGAATTTCTTTCCAAGAACTCCAACATAGTAAGCAACAAATGGAGATTACTCCCCCCAAGGTAGAGAAGAACAATCCTTCTGCATTCTCTACAGGGACTGTTTTAGTTCATTCATGAATTATAATATATAAAAACACATATAAAATATAAAAACACTGGCCTGCCTAAAGTCAATGCCAAATCTCCTATTTACTGTAATGAGACAGGATTTAATCCACTGAGATCCAAAATAGGCCTTTTTTGCCTACGTTTCTTTGAGTATGCATAGCATATACAAGGCTCTGGGTTTTCTCAACAGCTGTAGTTATGCCTTTCCTCCAAAGCACTGTCTTCCCTCCTCACTAGAATATAGACTTGGAATAGTTTCTTCAGAAAATAATAGCAAATTGTCAGAGTATGTACTGTCTAATCTGAGTTAGATAACAAGTGAACTCAATGGCTTCTATCCCTGCTGTCAATTGTGCATAGCAGTACAGTTTGGGAATTGTCCTTTCATTTTCCATTCATATGCATGTCTGTGTCCAATTTCAAACACAGTCAATCAAGAAATACGGAATAAACTGTACAAGGAAAGGTTAAGGAAAGGGAAACTTATTGAAATTCCCCTCAATGAGTAGAAGGGCAATTACCTGAGCATCAGGGAGAATAAGCTGAGAGAGAAAATCATTCAGAGAGAATGCCTGGCCTTGGAGGCAGTGATATGTGACTGACCTCTCCCTACCCCCAGCACTCAAGAGGTCATTGCCCCACAGCCACAGATCTGGATCAGCACTTCATCTGCTTCAGTTCAAGCTCCTAAGATTTCATGTTGACCACCTGAATTTGTAATGATAAACCAGGTGGTGAATTGCAATGGGCTGGGACATCATATGTCTCCTGCCAGCAGCTGCCCCTTGCCTGGGCACCTCAGGGAGGCAGGTAGAAAGGTGACCATCCAGGAACCACAGCCCCTTCTCCCATGCACGAGTCAGCACAGTGTGGGATATCTAAGGACAAACTGTTGCAGATAACAGGTGAGCAACTCCCCAGAAGGTGGAGAACATTGGGAAAATAATTATTTTGGGGGAAGGAGAAAGAGCATTAAGATTCTCTCCTGGGAGACTTTGATTTCCTTCTGAACTACTCCTTTCTGAACCCTTGTCTGGCTTTCCTCCCATTCATCAATTCAGTTATTAAAAGAGCTCTGGGAGATACAATTCCCTCTTCAAAACCTAGATGTAAAGCAGCTGTTGGATGCAGAGAGTTTTTGTACGCCTAAAGTTCAGAAGCCATTTCATGTTATTTGACCTCTCTGTTAGAAAGACAAAGGGACTGGGCTAATATCTCAGCCTGGGGATTTTTCTCCTCTTTGAAGAAATGCAGAGAAAATTCCAGGGCACAAAAATGAGAAATTGGTTCAAGCTAGAGTTTTAGGCAGGTGTTTAGATAGAGGAAATATTGATCCCTCAGTTCATTGCTGTCTGAGCCCAGGAAGAATGGGAAAGCAGCACAACATTAATGCTGTTAGAACATTTTAAAAGGAATGAAAACATCTCATCCCACCATGCCTAACTTATCCTGTCTGCCTCACCTCAATATACTCTGAAAAATTAAATGGCTCAGTATGGCAGAAATCACTCCCT
This sequence comes from Turnix velox, assembly GCA_013400935.1. Classification (NCBI taxonomy): domain Eukaryota; kingdom Metazoa; phylum Chordata; class Aves; order Charadriiformes; family Turnicidae; genus Turnix; species Turnix velox. The sequence continues at coordinate 171,625 of VZTY01014327.1, read as the reverse complement.
TATTATTACTAGTACAGCTTCAAGGCACAAATGTGACTGCAAAATGTGCTGCAAAAAGACTTCCAAAACCACAACCAAGAAAAGAAAATATGTTTTGGAAAATGCAGCCATGAGGATGGTGTTACCTCTTTATTTCCCTGCAGGTTCACATTGGGTGGATTTATTGACCTTTAGGCTATGAGGTAAGACTTCTCTGTTGGCTTAAAACTTTGCAAAGGAGAAAATAAGAAAACTGAAGGGCTTGGAAAAGGAAGCTTTATAGTATGAAATTTAGAAGGCTGTAGTCCTTGTTCTGTGGTGGGTTTAGAGCACAAAGAGCACATGGAAGATCTCACTTCAGAATAATTTCTCAGTACACATTCGTTGGGGGATGGGCACAGGCTAGGGAGTTAACGACTGCCATCAAGTTCTCGGAGCAAGACAAAGACAGCGATCGAGGCCTGAGGCAGACCTCGCCAGGTGGCCATAGCCACGTGTTGTCCTTGACGATCGTGTAGAAAAGAGAGAAACAGCAAGGGAAGGGTTCTACATAGATGATGTAACATGTGACCAATCAGAGTGTGACTAGTGGGCATGGTTAACCATAGCTGTATATAAGCTTGTCTGATGCTCTCAATAAACGAGATTTGCTGATCATGATAGCATGAGGCTTGTCTCCCGCGACTCCGTTCCCGACACACATTCTCTTATGAACTCTGACTTTTTCTTTTGTTTTTACTTCCTTATTTTTAAGGATCAAAACCTCAGAACAGATGTGAAAAATGTAGAGATAGATGGGCTACAAATCAGGCAACCAGCTGAGACAGATATTGAAAAGATTATTATGCTGTTTCTTAATCATTACTTGAACTTTTTACCTCTCACACTTTTGTCTCTGGCACGTCCAGTGTCCCATTTCCAGCACACCCATCAGCTGGACTCTCCCTGAGACTCCTAGTCTTGAGCTTACAGTAGAAAAAACCAGATCTCTTGCTCACAGTTTGCGTGCAGCACAACTTACATGAAAATTCTTTAAACTTTGTGTGTGGGTGAGCAAGATTGGCTCAAAGAAAAAAAAGAAGGAAAAAAAAAAATAACATGAGTCAAAGAGAGCAAATTGTCTTCCAAAAATTTATCAGACACTGGAGTGTGCTATTTTTTCATTTAAAATGTAATATTTAAGAATAGTAAGAAAGGAACTCATCATATTAAATGAGGAAACTAATGGAAAACAAATGCATGGCTCTAACGAGCCAGATATGGAAAAAATGCCATTGAAGAGATTTTGGCAAGGCAAAGATGATTTCAAAGTGGAGCATGTACAAAACAATGCTTCCTCTCCTCCTCCCACTAAGTGATGCAGCAGCAAGGACCACCACGCACACTCACCACAACTAACAGCATTACTGTCTTGATGCTTCATTTAAAAAGAGAGCCTGTGGAATAGGAGCCACAAACTTGTCTTCCCAAGAAATGTGCTTAGGCTTTATTTTTCTAGCTCAATAGCCAACACAAAAAGTAGTTCATCAAGCTGTGGACCATACTAGGTTTGGAGTAAATATCATTTTCTAATGAAAAGGAAAGATTGGGCCAGTTTTCTTGAATGTAAGTTGTACTATTGCACACAATAGCCATGGCTAGTTTTGTTTTGGGGCTCCACCAGAACAGGCCTTGTGAGAACTCAAAAGATTCCAATCCTGGAGTTCAGAAGAAGCACTGGAAATCTGACATGGTGCCCATCAGTGGCACTTTGGAATGTGGTGGCCTGGCTGAACATGACATGAGTTTCATTTTGGCCTACCACCCCTTTCCAAGAAGGGAGAGAGAACAGATGATCAGGAAGAAAACAGCTCTGTGCATGTTTCCATGTAGTTCATACTGCACAACACAGCCAAAGCTGCCGTTGATGCCTCTCACTCCTAGGAAAGAGCGACAAGGGGTGGGACATATATGGAGTAACACAGATGGGCAGTACCTCTATACCATTCCAAACTGGAAGACAGCTCCCAGAGCTGATAGGATAGTGTAACCCTATGTGAAAAAAAGTACCTTTGACAGCAAAAATTACCTTTTTATTCTTCTAATGAACAAAGAGGCTTTGGGCACAATTTAGAGGAAGAGGCAGAGTTCTAGGTAAGGAGATGGATATGGCTGGGCTTCTGTCCTTCATCTTCCACCCCCTGGAAGGGGCAAGACTGAGGATGGGAGAGGACACAGTGTGCCCGGAAAGCAGAACTTCACCCTAACCAGCTTTATTATAGGAGGAAATTACAGCAGCCTAAAGAAGTCTGAAAGCATTGAAAATAATTTTAAAAGCTGAGGCACCAAATGAATTTTTGAGAGGGGCTTATCTGAGTATATGTATTTTACCTCTGCTTAGTTACAAAAAGTGAAGTTAATACTTTTTAATCCTTCCTAGTCTCTGGGAACATAATTTCTCTTAATGCCAATTTTGTTCCCCTTCAATTGAGGGAGAGAAGTGAACTTACTTGAACTGCGTGTAAGAATCTGCAGGAAAACACTTCAACAAAAAACATTAGAGAGATGAATGAGTATGAGATTTCCTGTTCTTGGCAAAGCATGCAGGCAGATTTCTAAATCTCACCACTTATTACTTTAGCCCTGCCCACACCAGAGAAACTCACCATGTTAAAAAAAAATAAATGTGTGAGCTGATGTGTTTTAGAACTAGGACAGTGGGCAAATGCAGGTACAAATGACAACAAACTGTATAATTTTCATCTGTGCAACTGTGCTTCTCCTGGTTAATTGTAAGGTGTCTCCCACATATAATCACCAGGTTTGTTTCTCACATGCAACATGCCTCTCTCTGTAGATATCAGGTAGTACAGTCATTTCTAATAACTGCCTCAGTACAAACAGCATGTAAGGCATATATTTTTAGCATAGCACATGTACATTCATTCTCTACACAGACACAGACAATTTTAAGATGGATTAGAAGACCTGTCCATGATTTTAAGACCTGTATTATGTGCAGTACTAGATCTCTTTACTCTTCTTAATTTCTTAAAGCCTGCAAAGAGTTGCTATGAATAATACAGTAAAGATCACTAAGTGAAACAGAGAGAAGCTAGGTATTTTCCCATCACAAGGAGGACAGCCTTTCACTATCAATTAGATTTTGGTATTTCTCCTCATCTCTTCCTGCACAGCTTCAACCTACACAAAGTATTTGCCAGGCCAGTCACAACTTATCCTAGAGCAAACTGAGGCTGGTAAGCTGTTGCTAAGAGTGATGCTGAACAGGCCAGGAGGTTGAAGAGAAAAAGCCAACAGACGGAATATACTTGAACATCTTTGACTTTGAGTTAGACTTTATCACTTGCCTTTATCTGCTAAGAACATGAAAGCTGTTGTCAGATTTTGTTATTCAAATCAGTACGAGGCATTGCTAGAAACCACCAGAACACTTTATACCTATTGTGCTCTATCACTAGAAGGATCACTCGAGAAAAATCAGGTGGGGCAAGAAGGACTGGAAGACGGAGAGAGAAAAGCTATCTGTCAACATCATGTTACTTGTCAGGAGAGAAAAGATTTTATCCAGTCAGTGTTTTCCCATCTCCAAGAACAACTTCCCACCACAAAATGTTCCCACTGCGTAGTTCAGTCACTATGTCTGATGCTGCAAAGCAGAGTCATGGAGACACCTGGAAGAGCAATCCACAGCACTGCAAACTGTGCCTGGACAACCTGAAGCTCTCCAGAACAGCTGAGAATCTCACAGGTTCCATGGGGATACTCTTGATGGAAGAAGGCCAGGATGAGTTTTGGAGAAAGGAAGAAATTTGATGAGTTACCACATCATAATTGATCAAGCTGGAGATAGTGTAAATAGAGCTTCCAATTTCTGAGCAGTGTTTTCTCCATTAAAGGCCACAGTTGCCTTCAAAATAGTAAAGGAGAAACTGACATCTGTGTGACAGAACTGTTTAAAAAAATACATTGCCATCCACTGCTTTCTGGCACTGGAGAGCACATGGACATTTTCTTCAGAGTGTCAAAGTTCAAAACACAGCCATCCTGTATTAATGGTTGGACAAAAGGCACATCATTGACCTGGCAGCCACCACCACTAAGAAACAGGATAACACCAGAAGTAGTTTTCTTTCCCCTTAGGCAATTAAAGAGCATTTACAAATTAAGTAGGTTTACCTAAGAATGCTCCATTTTACTACATTTGTTTTAATTAGTAGCAAGCATTTTTATCTATAATTTCATTTAGCTAGCATGATGAGTTAGAGTTGCTAGTTACTTTGGAATTTCCTGTTAAACACTGATTTAGAGCAACATGGACTAATAAAACTCATTCACAGGGATTTTCAGTTCCAAAATAGAACAAAGCCTTTAGCAGAATTGATGAATTCTGGTAGACTTGCATTGCCAAGCTTTCTTTGAAAGAAGCATGTTCATTACAACGTTGCATGGGAAGAAAATAAATTGAATTAACAGGAAAGAATTAATATACTTACAGGACATGAAATTTGACCCATCTGGCAGCTGAAGCCATGTTTAAATTTTTGTATGGAATTTTTCTATTCATACTCTATATTGCTGCTTTATTGAGAGCAGATCTAGTTGTCAATGCAGGAAGCTTGCTTGTCAAGGGGATTTACTTGGAAATAGTTAAGTCATGTTAAGATTCATGGTGTTTCTTCCTAGAGGGAAAAAAAAATAATGCTGTTGGATGCAGCACAGAAATTTTTCTGATTGCACAGTCAATGGTCTTATTTATCTCATGACAGTATCCCATCAGGAGACTCCATGGCTATAAACTCACACCTCATTCTGCAGCTCACCCTTTGCCTGTCAGAAAGAAGCAAACTCAGTGTTGCAAGGTAATCCTTGCATTCAATCACTTGAAAAATCAGCTTCACTGCCTCTTTAAGATATCCAGAATGCAAATCTTGGCTTCACTCTTCACACTTTACTCTCAAGCCTTATTTAGAATTGTACTTACAAGCACTTCCTCTGATAAAATCCCACTGCAGCAGCAAAGTCTTCCAAGACTCCTAAACTCTATGTTGCGCTATAATTCTTCACATGCCAAAGAATTTTCTAAAGTATCTTGAGTTATACTTCAGAGCAAGAGAGCCTTGGAACATGCAGGTACATACAATACCAGCACTTCTCAGAAAAGCATTGCTGTCAAAAGAATTTGCATGGGGATGCTCATGTTTTAATTTTCAGCATTGACTGCCCCCACACTAGAGCCTTAGTCTCTCCCATTCCTTCCTTTATATGCACTCTGTAGTCATGTAATCCAGAAATATCTCCTCTCCTCCAGCCTGCCAGGTAAACATAGCATATTTTGAAATATTTCCTTTCAGATGTCATAGCTCTGGTCTCTTCTACACTTAGGTTTTCTACTGTCCTTTTCACCTCCCTTAGAGTCTGCAGTTAATTATAGCCCTTTTCTTATCTGGTCACTAGAAAGACTCTCTCTTCTCTAGGTGCAGTCCTTGATATTCATTATTCATGCTGATGTTGCTCTGGCTCTCCCTCACTCTGCAGGGCTTAACCCCTCAGCCTTCTCTTAGCAATGCATCAGCTAGGGGAAAAAAGAGAAAAAAAAAAGACATCTGCAACAGAGCTGTTACTGTAGCAGAAAGAGTAAAGGTGAGCTGTCTGGCAAGGGACAAGTGCTCTCCCTAAAAATAAAGCAGAGGGGATGCAAAATAAAGGTTTCACACCCACTATCTGCACTCTGCAATCACAAGTGTAAAGTGTGCAGGTTTGAGGAAAGAAAAACCTCAGCACAATACAGTTTCCCCAAGTCTGTGCAAACCAGAGATTTCTTATTTGCCATTGTAGTATTCCCAGCAGCGACTGCAGTCTTCCTTACCTGGAGAAAAACACTTACCTCAATTGCAGTTTGTTCCATTGAGGTCTAATTTGCAGACAAGTGCCCCCTCAAAGCATGCTTTAGACACACATTTGGGACTTGTGGACTTAAGACAAAAACCCTAAGAAATGTTTAAAAAAAGCCTGGTGATATTCACCTGAAGGAAGTTAACACCTTACTGACTAAAAGGTTCACAACTAATATTATGAAGCAAACACAGTTTGAGTACTAGCAGCAACAGGAAAACAGCAACACCTAAAGGCTGGATCCATCAAGTGCCTCAATTACCTTTAAAAAGATTTTCAAGTGAACATTTTGGAAAATGAGACAAATAAAACCACATCTAGAAACTCCACAGCTCCATGCTAAAGCAAACTTTATGGAGTTTCTCCTACATCTTTAAAAATATGACTGTTGCTTCACAGTAATTAGCAGAATAGATATCAATTTAAGAAAAAACTCTCTTGGTTAGGTTGGGTTAATTTGTTGGAAAAGCTCTGAAGTAATTTACATCAAGATTTGCTGACTGCTTATGCTGATACTTTCAAATTACTGACACATCCTAGATGAAATTACAATACAGGATGTCTGCTGATGAACTTTTTTGCTATCCCTAAAAATCAGAGCTTACTTACAGAAGCTGAAAATGAGAAATGCAGATTCCACTCTGTGCACTGAAATTCTTGGAAAGATAATCTTTAGACAGCAATAGCCATTCTTTTTTCATCAAACTTTGTTTCCCCAATTTTCAGACAGCTTCTGAAACCAGCAAATCTCGTTCTTAACTGTCGTCATTTAAGAAGTAGCAAATGGAATCTCCTGGAGTGCAAAGCTCTACCTTAAGTGACCACCAGTGAAATCTGTAGTTCCCCATCTACCAAGTTTCTGAACTACAGGCAAAAATCAAGAGAAAAAGCTTCCCTTTTCAATTCCATTTTAGCCAAAGACCTGTTTGCTTTCAAAGGAATGAAGACACTCAAATGCATATGCTGCTTATGGAACAGCTTCCATGGAACATCATGTTCATGCTAATTTCAAGTCCTGTTCATCTAGTGTTATATTCAAAAACAGAATTGCAGGTTGACCTTTTACAGCTTATCAGGCATACCAGCATTCAGTAATTTCCACATCTTCACCATTTTCTTAGGTGTAGTAATAAAAATAAAATTTTTAAAAAATCTAATAGCCTCATCTAAAAAAGAATGATGCATCTTGTGCACAACAAAATGCCCCTTGTGTGGATACATATTTGCTGAGCCAGACAGGTTTTTTTTCCAATTCAATTAAAAAAAATAATACCAAACACCCCACTGCACTGGATTGCCCCTGGTTGGACTCCAGGTGTCCACCAAAGCCACACTGTTGTTCCCCTCTCAGCTGCACAGGGGAGACAAAGTACAAGGAAAACCCTAGGCTGTGATATGGACAAGGTGGGATCACTCAGTAATTACCATCATAGGTAAAATTGGCGGTAATTAATTCATTTAGTTTCAATCAAATCAGAGCACAGTAACGAGAAAAAGTCGAGCCTCCTTCCCCCACAAGTCCCTTCTTCCCAGGCTCAATTTCACTCTTAATTTCTTTACCTCCTCTTTCCAAATGGTGCACAGGGGGCCAGGGAATTGAGGCTGTGGTCAGTTCATCACATTGTCCCTGCTGCTCCTTCCACCTCAGGGGGAGCACTCCTCACTCGTCCCCTGCTCCTCCGCGGCAGCCCTTCTAAACTTCTTCCTTGAGCATGGAAGTCTTTCTCCAGTGTGGGTCCTCCCCACAGGCTGCAGTTCTTCACAAAATGCTTCGGAGTGGATCCCTTTCTGAAGCACTGCACTTCACAGAAGACTGTTCCAGTTGGGGTCCTTCATGGGGTCACAGTTCCTGCGAAGAAAACTGCTCCAGTGTGGGTTCATCTCTCCATGGGGCAACACATTCTGCTAGGAGCCTGCTCAGGCTTCCCATGGGGTCACAGCCTCCTTTAGGCATCTACCTGCTCTGGTGCAGTGGGCAACAGTGGGACAGCCTGCCTCACCATGAGTTTTACCACCAGCTGCAGGGGAATCCCTGCTCTGGTACCTGGAGCACCTCCTTCCCCTCCCCTTCACTGACCTTGGCACCTGCAGAGTTTTCTCTCACACATTTACTGCTATCTCCAGCTGCTGTTCCGACCAAAACCTTGCCATGCAAACCTAACATTCCACCCACAGTCAGTCAATTACATACTTAAGAATTATTAAATCCACATTCATCACACAGACTTCACAAGCTTTATTCACATCAACAACCCATGGTCCCCACAGCAAAATCAAAACATCATCCCAACACAGAAGTGGGCAATTTATACACAATTCAACCCTCATCCCTTCACTATAATTACAAAAGAAATTTCCCACAATGATTCCACTTTTTACTCTAAGAAATAAAACATGTTTTGCCTGCCCCTGTCTCATATTCCTCATGCCTCATTTTGGATGTCAAAAAGAACTGCAATGGGCTGATCTCTCCTGAATGTCAGGTGCTCACCAAGCCACTGTCCTGACTGTCCCATCCCACCTCCCTTTTCTCCTCAACCTCTCTCCTAACTCCCAGTTTATTGGAGGAACAGCCATAATGCCAAGGAAACATGGCTCAGCAGCAACCCAGCTACCAATAAGTGTAGCACTGTGAGGCTGCTGCGGGGGAAACAAACTCCATCTCAGCAATGTCAAGTGACACCAAGCAAAACTTACTTAAAAAAAATAAAACTACCATTGGTTTCATTGTGACCAAATTTTCACTTCTGTGCTAGGAAAATATACCTAAATTACTTTAAGGCATTTTTCTACCAACACAAAACCTGTCCTTGACCTCTTATGAAACCTCAGAGAGGTGTTGGATGTGTTGGTTTTTTTGAAACATGCTAGAGAGGATTCAGCAGAACAACTGCAGAATGGTTGATATTACCTTCATGCCGATAGGAAGCTCTTCATGAAAGAGTCATCACTACTTTCTCCATTACAGCTGATCAGCAAAAATATTTATTACTGCACAATGGGAATCAGTAATCAGTTTTAATCCTAAATTGTTTAAAATCCGTATTTAGTTATCTCTTTGCTCTTCTTACTACAAAACTCAAAATGGAAAAAAAGAAGACATGAAATCACATTGTACTGGAAGTTTATTGGTGTCTAAATTGCTGCCACTTAAATCAAGCAAAGAACTAATTCTTGTAACAGGACTAAAAAGGAACTGGCTATGATTTACTTCTGTAAGACTTGCAAGTTGTCAAAGACATACTGTTCTGCACAACTTTCCAGCTGCCAGCCAGCAAGTGCCAGCTTCCTAGCTGCATAGCTCACATTGTGTATTTCAGCATACAGTACACTTATCTTCAAAATTTATCACTTTTACCAGTAACACCATGTGGATGTTACACATAAAACCAATTTTCTCACTTCTTTGCAATTACATACAGTATAAAACAAAACCCAAGGTCTGTGTCAGAAATGTGTATGATTTGATCATATACAAAATACAACATCAAATTTAATGAGATTGGATTCCCTTCCAAAGTCACTTTACCTTGCAATGTGATACTTCCCAGAAGCATGAAAAATCTATCTAGTGGACTAGATCCTCCTATTTTGTTTCAGCTTATGACTTACACAGGCAAATCCAATGTCACTGTGGATCCTACACAATCAGATCTATGTGCATCACAACTCACTATCTGGGCTTACTCTGCACTCAAGAAGCAATTAAATGAAATCTGATAATACTGATGTGTCTTAATACTTACAGAAGTATAACCAATGATATTCACATAATGGTCAAATGGAAGAAAAATTGCTGGGAAGGAAGTAAGCATGCAAATCAGATCTTAAAGGATAGAACAAAAGAAAAAGTCACACTCAGAACTGAGACAATATACTATATATACAGAGGAGGAGGAGTATTTTAGTGTGCAACCTTTAGTTTACAAATTCAGTCTTTACTCAGGGCACAAAAAGAATGCCCTGGCATCTTTAAGATACTGCCCCATGCTAGTAGATTTCTGCAGAAGTCCAGGAAAGAAACAAGGTTCTAAAGGAGATTTTGTTACTTCAAAGAGTCAGGTGAACAAACACAGTTTTTAAAGCAAGTGCCAGTACAAAGATGTGCTAGAATCACAGCCAAAACCTCTAACTTCCTCTCTCTGATACAAAATTGTAAGGAAAGACACAAACAAGAAAATAAACCTCAACAAAAAATTCACCTTTTTCACTCTGGTTTCCCACAGATGTCACTATAAATGAGAAAATTCTGCGTAACACCAATGCTTCATCATTCCAGAAACTGAAGCACCAGCAGCAGTACAAAATACACAAGCCACAACCTGCATTCTTCCCTGTAATGCTTGTTAATGAAAAGAGATGTAACAAGAAAATTAAAGCTATCATCCTAACAAAAGATGCTTAATCTGACTTGTAAATACAAAGCAGCCCACTCCCGTCTTTTTGGAGGATGCTTTAGAGAAGAGGTGTTAACCAAAACTCAGTTATCTATACAGCATGGACTCCCTTAAAATAACACTGCCAAACATTCAAATTATAATTACAAAACCTATGCATCATAAAAGACAAGACAAAAACTCTCATAATATGAACAAAGCTTAGTTTTACTAGCTATTTTAAAGATACATGGCAAGCAACTGTTATTTCTCTTAACATAAATTCCAGATTTGAAACAAGTCAGTCTGGCACAGAATAGAAATTACTGCAAACTGCTTACTATCATTATTATGACCAGAGAAAAATTCTCAGCATGTACCCAGCCACTGCAGCTATTAACACCTCTAGCAAAGCTACCAACAACTGATGACATAATGCTTTTCTCCCCCCAACTCCAGCCCTACAAAGTGTTTACAGCAGCAGACATCACAGACAAGCTCTGGCAAGAAGGCTTACATGTTTACTACTTATTAGGTGTCTGTTTGCAAAAACAACGAATGATCTGTCCATTCAGGAGTAAAAATTCCTAATTTTTTAGCTGATTTTAAATTCCTTCATAAAATCATGGAAGACAGCAACATTTAAAACTAAACTATAAGAGGAATTTTACAAGTTTGCCGTACTGTGGTGTCATATATGATGTGAATACTTGGAAAAAACAAGTGGGAGATTTACAAAAGTAGAGAGTCATCTAGTTCTAACCTTCTGCACAATATGATTTGACAGAGGTTCTTGCTATAGAAGGTCTGCTTGCAAGTGAACTGAATGAAGAAGAGTAGCTGCATATGAAAGCTTTCCTATGGAAACACTTCAAAGATCCATTACATTCAGTAACAAAGCACTGGCAATGCTCAGTGGCTGTGTTTATAAAACCAATTACACTATTTTGACATTCTTGATTACTCCATTGCTCTGTAATTTAGTATATATACTGTTCCATGACAGTATATATACCCAACATCTGTACAGTAAACACTAGGATATAATCTAAAAGCATCACTCATGAAATTTCCAGTGGATGGCTTCTCTGCATAAATCTGCAATTAACTTTTGGAGTCAATTAAGGATCTTTCAGAATTCCTGGCACAAAACATTTAAATTTACACTCAATAGATCCCTATTAAAAAATAACCACCTGCACATCTATTCTTCTCATGAGCTATACATGCTCCACAAAAATTTAATAGCTGGAACTGGTTCGCTGGGGTCACACCAAAAAGAGACAAAAGGAAAGAGAAATAAAATTTATTATAAAACAGGTTGAAATAGCAACGACTTAGCTGACTTCCTGCTCCACAGAACAAAATGTGACTGAATGGTCTTGGGAAAGTAAAAACAGAATTACAGTTCAAGTATGTTGCTGCACTAAAATCGCTTTCTCTTAATAATTTCAGGTTTCCAGCTGACAGGATGAGTTTCTTCAGTCTAAATGGAAAAAAGAAAAATCTTGATTAAAATCTATTTTTATCATAAAATTCACTTCTAATTAAGGTTTAAAATACTACTCACATCATATATATACACATTATTTCATACATAACATTCATTTAATTACATAATATATATTTGGTATTTATTGAAATACCACCCTGTTGTCTAAAATACATGACAAGACTTGTTCTGGATTTTGATTAAGGTTTTTTTGCAAAAAGGATGAAAAACAGGTTGACAATGACACTCCAGAAACAAGACTGCAGCGATCAAAGCACATGAACAGGAATTACTGAGGCAGTCCTGCCAGCAATATCCACATCAGCACTACCCAGATACCACCTAGTCAACAACTTGTCCAATTGCAAAATGGGCAAAAAATATTCCTTACTTCTTTATGTTTAACAGCTTTTCCAAGCAGCCCACTCTGCAAAAGTACCAAGGTTTAATAAAAAGCCATATATTCTTTATACCAAAGACATACTCCATAACTGCATAATAATCTGTTCTTCTCTCCATTAAAAAACGTATGCAGATTTGAGAATAATAGTTTGGAAATAAGCTATTTACTCTGAATTCTAAATATTTTTATGGCAAATGATAGTAGTAGTATTATTAATGTTTCAAATTCGATCTTTTTGCTAGTCCCTGTTTTAATGAATACAGCCACACAGAGTCCCCTACTGGCTTCAAGATGCAATGTACATTACTAGCTTAAGATTTCCTCCACTCTGTATCATAAAGGACTTTTGCAGAAGAGTTGACAGACCTGAGGCTTTGTACTGTAGCATAAAGAAAGCAGGAGACAGAGAAACTAGCTGCTATCCTCTTAAAACACACATTGCTGTCAAACATTAGTAAAATAAGCCTGTGTTCAGACCTTATTGAAATGTGTAACATTTGTTTGAAACATGTTGGTTTAGTGAAAATGAAAATGACAGTTTGACATACCGCAGTATCATCTTCTTTGTATACTTTAATGGTTTTATCAGCTTCAGCAGTTAGCAATCTGCTTTCTGATTGATCAAAAACACAAGCAAATATTCCTGATTCACTGTCCAAAGAGCCTGGCTGTACAGCTGCATGAACTCTCTGGAAATTGTATCCAGTTCTCCAGTCCCAAAGATGCATAGTACCATTATCAGCTAAAAGAAACAAACATATTTAGTATTTCAACTGGTTAATTTTTTTTTTCTTTCTAAAAGTGGTCTAATTAGCTAAATATATCACCAATGCATCAGTAACATTCACGTAGGATGGCTCAGTACATCCTACAAGGTTTCCCATTTACTGGGTGATAGAAGGTTCCTCAATTTCATCTTATTCCACATCATACAACCCAGAGGGATATACAACATCACAAGGCAACAGCAGTAAGTTGCTTTGAAAGCAAAGTAAGGGCTTGCATTCTGAGTATCAAGCTCCCTGTTAAGTGAGCATCCCCACTAAAACTGAACCTTTGTTCAATCATCCTGTCAAACTGATGACAGAATTTAAAGGAGTCTGTAATGAGATCTAGGCTCATTACATTAATTAATTACATTAATGTCTGAAGAGGTTCTGCATCAAATAAACTGCTGCCAGAGCTGCAACTACTGGCATCAGCTGCCGAGTATTCACAGCAACCTGAACTCTATTTAGAGGGATGGTCCCAAAGCAATTTTTCAGTTTCAAAAATGAATCCCCTTCTCAAGAATCGTTTTCCCAAAGTGTCAACTAATACTAACACAAGCAACCTACAAGGATACTCTAGAAGAATCTTCAAAAATCATACAGCATGCTGTGGCATGCTTACACACTTTGATAAAGGAAAACTCAGTGGTTATCTCAGACTAAGGATCTCTAGCTATATACAGATGGGGGGAACAGACAAGGAAAATATAAACATATATTTCTCATTTTACCTCCTGAGACCAGAACGCCATCAGAATTTACAGCCAGTGTGTTGATAATAGCATTGTGACCAGAGAGGTTCTGAATGAAATTTCCATCTGGGAATTTCCACTGTTTAATATTATCTGGAGAACCAGATGCAAATGTGTAACTGAAAAAAAAAGCACAGTAAATAGAAGTTCAAAGCAGCAGTTACTTAATACTGAAACTGCCTTTCTTACATAAAATTAAGCAATTTTATGAAGTCATATTTCTTATTTCCGTTTCCTTTCTGTTCCCCAAAATACCTAATGTTTATAAGTTCTATGCAATACAGGATAAATACAGCAACTAAAAATTAAAAATGCAAAATGAGTGCATAAAGTCAGTTGTGATTCCAGCAAATTTTCAGGTATAAGGGCATCAATAACAAAAGCATCAGTAAAGAAAAAGAAACAAAATCCCCAATATTGGCTAGTCCTCTGAAATTACACAACCAAGTATAAAACAAAAAAAAAGGATAAAGCAAAACAGTGAATTATGAAAGACAATTTTACTGAATTACTCTAATCAGCTCCCTCATTTAATACATGCAAGTAGTTTACAATTATTTAGGTAGCACATACAAATCTTGAAATATTTTCAGTTCCTACTATGATTTAAGCCATTTGCTGTTTAATGGATTAATAAAAAAACAAAACCCATTAGGAAAAATTTGCAATATTAAAAAATAATGAAATACTGAAATATAAAAACGTATTAGACTGACAGTTTTTACTGCTTGATAGAATCAATTCAAATCTTTTCAAAGAGGTTTGACCGATGAACCTGAAAACAAACTTTTTTGTTTTGGCAGAATATAAGTAAAACTAGGGCTTTTCTCTGCTATAGCTAGCTAATGCGTAGCATGAGATTTTTAGTTCTTTTAGACACACAGATTGAATGGGAATTGATTTGTAGCAAAGATTAGAATGGAAGTCTGTCAGAGCTGAAATTCAGAAACTACAGACGGTGCAGAAGTAGTACATTTATACACAAATTCCTTTTCTCCATGGTTTTAGTGGGTATTTATCAGAAAAAGCACCAGTTAATGCATCAAAATATAGTACCTACATTCAGAGTACTTCCAACACCACCTGCTTCAAAGATTAAGTAATCACAAGAAGTTTCTTTTTAAGGTCAATGAAATTGGAATGCCTTGTGCTGTTCACCACATATTCACTAATACCATTTTCCATTAGTCCCTGTCTCAGCATTATTAATATGTGAGACTACTATAAAAGTAGTTTTTCTGGTAAGTCATTCAGTTACATGCTTGTTATTAGCCTTACAAACCAGTGTCACTGGTATTCACTGACTACAAATGCAGCTCTGTGGAATATAAGATGGACATTCTCAGGATTGCTAATAAATACTTCAGGAGCACAATCATAGTCATCTAGGTCGGAAGGGACCTTTCAGATCATCGGAGTCCAGCCTTTAACCCAGCCCTAACAAGCCTTGTACCTGGACAGGGACTTGAACCCTTCACCTTCAAATTAGGAGTTTGATACTCTCCCAACTGAGCCACACATCCAGATATCTTGTTCCTGTAGTTGGTCAAATTGAATTACTTGGAACCTGATTTCTGAATTCCAAGCAGTACTAATTGCTTCACTCCACATTCCAAGAACTGACATCCCAGGAGTTTTCAACAGAGTCACAG
Organism: Turnix velox; assembly: GCA_013400935.1. Lineage (NCBI taxonomy): Eukaryota > Metazoa > Chordata > Aves > Charadriiformes > Turnicidae > Turnix > Turnix velox. Next base: position 156,306 of record VZTY01014327.1, on the reverse strand, counting down.
GTGATAATTTGGCACAAACTCCACTAGAATTTCACCACCCAGTTATCAATAGTGCTCAAGTAGTTTCTAGAAGTTATAAACTATTTAAGGACTGAATATGTACATCTTACAGGAGACCTCCAGGAATTAGCAAGGAGCTTCTGGACATGCTTAGATGGAAAAAGAAAATGTATCAGAACTGGAAACATGAGAGAGTTAACTAGGAGGAGTACAAACAGGTTGCCCGAGGAACAAGGGAAAAGATTAGGAAAGCTAAAGCGGAGGTGGAATTAAAGCTGG
>VZTY01014327.1:109091-154706 GCA_013400935.1 Turnix velox | reverse complement strand
ATTCTATGATTCTACAGCATGCTAAGCTCATTAGTTTTTCATATTATTACGCCCTGCCATTCTAAATCACCACCAACATCTTTCTGTCACCACACAACGTTATGACCTGTGAAAAATGTAAAAGAGAAAAAAACCCCAAAACTTACTGTCTTGGATGGAGCACTACTGCTCTTACAGATTTCTTGTGATTCGTTAAAGTAACACGAGTTTTTCCTGCCACTAAATCCCAGAGCCGTATGGTAGTATCATGACTGCCTGCAATGAAAGGGAGATAGAAATAGCAGTGAAACCATTGTATTGATTATTTCATAATTTTAATTTTGAAAAGGCAGCCAAAATTTTATATGTTGAGAGAAAAATATCACTATTGTTTGTTACAGGAAAATAGGATACTAATACTACCTGCAGATAAGAAAGATGCTGAGGTATAATAGTAAAAAAACCCACCAGATGCATGTATGGTAAGAATGGAGAAAATACAAGTCTCAATACATTACAACAAAAAATATAAACATTAGAAACAAAGGAAGTGCATAAAAACATTCAAATACTGCATAGTTATATTTGCTTAAACATACTGTTAATGTGGCCCATTTTCAATAGTATTTCAAGAGAAAATGAATAAATTAACCAAGATTATGAACCTCACATAATTGAATAAATAAGCATTCATTATTATGTTTTACAATCATGTTACTTGTGCAACCATGCTCCCTATACCTGTAATAATCTGTGGTTCTGCTGCTTGGCATTTCACTGTTGCTACAGCATTTGTGTGTCCTGAGAGAGTGTGCACGCTGGCTTTTGTCCTCACATCCCAAATCTGTAAATTCACAGAAAATAAGTCATATGTCAATAACAGGTGGGTAATGAGTATATTTTTATTCCTTTAATTCCTTAGCATAGTACTACAGATTTAATGGGATTTTTTTAATAAGACAATCACACAACTGCCTCAAAAATTTTCAGGGAAAGCAGAGAGCTTGCCCATGATTTTCTAAACAAAGTGACAACAAATTCAAAACAATCCTATATATAAACCCTACAAAGTCTACCTACCTATGAAATACATTTTTCTGAAGTAGCACTGTGTTTTTATGTAATTGGGCATCAGTTTTTATCAACAATGGAAGACAAAGTTACCATAAATAATTTTCATCTTAATTCACCCTGATGTTAACTTTTGGGAAGTATTTCCTTTTACAAATAGAAGATGTTGAAGTACAGACATATCAGGATGTTCAAACATAAAAATACACCACTTACTCGTGCAGTTGAATCTCTGCTACATGTTACCAGTACATCTATTGTTGGATGCAAGTCTAATCCATAGACGGCGCTTAGATGACCATGGTAATGTCTGATAACCTAAACAAACAAAAAAAACCCCTGGATGTTTGAAAGAATGTTCTAAATGCCCCAATTTCTTATTTACCACCAGCAAGCAATTCCAACCAAAGAAACTACAGCTTACCTTATTGTATTCAAGATCCCAGCATTTCACTTGTTTGTCTTCTCCACAAGAAAAGAGGTATGGGCTTCTTGCACTTACTATCACCCCTCGTACAGTACTAATGTGTCCCGTCAAAGACAATTTCAATTTGCCACTAGCAAGGTCCCAAATCTGCATCAAAAAAAGTATTTGGAGGTAAACAAGTGAAAGCTACATATTGACAGTCTGATGTAACCAGTTCTGCTGCATTTTAAACTAAAAATTACAATATTTCGCTCTCTAGCTACAGCGATGAAAGAAATAAAATCTCAAGAATAATCCACAAATTCTTTATGAATAGGAAAGAAAAAAAGTTTCTGCAGTTCATCATACTGCAGGTAGTCACCAAGAAATTGTTTCCAAGAGCTGAAGACTTTTTAAAAAGAGACAACAAAAACCTCACCTCAGCAAACTTTCTCAGTGATTTATTCCAACCTCTTACCTTTATGGTTCTGTCAGCTGAGCCAGTAACAAACCACTGATTTCCTGGTTCTACAGCAATACATCTCACCCAGCCCAGATGACCACTGATAACCTTCAGAAAAAATATAAAATTTTCTGCATCAGATACACATATGCATCTGTCAACATAATTTTTATTCTCCAACACTGCAGTTTGCTGGTATTCACTAAGAAACACGCGGTCCTCAGAAAGTCAAACACTAAATTAGATGTGGGAAAAAGCTTGATTTCTACTTTAGTTACTTTATTTAGATGAAGAGATTACTCGAAATTCATCCCTTACACCAGAGTTGAGGAACTTTCAGCAAAGAAAGATCCTGCTCCTGTCCAAAGATGATGGGAGATTTTGGGCAATGGTTACTATTACTTCCTAAGAAAATCTGAAGGAAAATTAGACTAATCCAAAAACAATACTAGAAGTGAAGCAATCTAAACTGCAGAGATAATGTGATCAGAGCACATTTTTCTTCTCCATATTCATAGGAAGTACCAGAAGTCTGTCTGACTCAGCCACCAACTGTCTTTAAATGTATTTGGAGATAATTAACACTGCTAAAGTATTTCTTTAATTTGCCATTAATTAAAAATTTTACACTTGTGTCATCGATTTCCCCTACCAAAGAATTTGACTAGAAAAAATAAACTAATGAATTTATAAAAACACCTCAACATATGTAAACAAAGGGTAAGATAAACAATAGCAAAATAACTTACTAAATAGAATGAAAAATGTTCTCTGTTATTTAAGGAGAGAATATGCATGTACAACTCAGTTGTGATAATTCTAAATTTGGTTTAATTTTTTGTGAACGAGAAGAACATTTGTTTTGAAGTCTTTATAGAACATGAAATACTCATATATGCATGTTCATGTCATATATAACTTACCCTGTACAGTTTCCAAGGTGGATGCCATTGAGGTTTGGGCATGGTTGGAGCCTTCTTTGCCATTAATGCAGAATTTTTATTTCCACCAGCTTCCACCATAGCCTGTAAGTTAAAAGAAAGGTTACGTTTATGCTTTATAATTTACCTCTTCACCTGAAATCTAAAGCCTTTTCATTCTGACATCTCTAATTTAGTTACTCAGGAATTCTCCACACAACACAAATGAATCCAGAAGTAATCTGGTAAACATCATATACCTTTCATAGTAGATGTGCAACACACTCACCACAGACATTCCAGGAGGCTGTGAACGCTCAGGTATTCCAGCATGCCTGTATATATCACCCACACCAGCAGCTGTTCGATTTGCATCCAGTCTAGATTGAATGTAAATGATTTAGGAATTGGAGTCAACATTGTTTTTCACTAAGTAATTGATTAAGGTATCACAGGGATGCACCTAATCAAGAGCTCAGCATTTCTCAAAGGATAGGAGACTCCACCACTTCTCAGGGCAACCTATTTCAGTGCCTGACCCCCTCAAGAGGGAAGATCATATCCATAAAGCCCCACCTTTCTCCCTTTCATCCAAGAGTAGAGAAAAATTATGACTGGCCCCACAAAAAATAATTTCTTATTTCCTTACCCTGATTTCTGTGATTTGCCTTGAAATTCTCATAGATAAACAAAAGCATCAATGAAGTAACACAGAAGTACCTGGATTGAGAAGCAGGAAGTGCTACAGCTAAGGACTGTGCTGCAGATTCACTAGGCATCCTCTGGACCTTAGTATCAGCTGTTAATGCCACACCTTGAAAAAAAAAATAAACGTGGTAAAAGCAAAGCCAACTATTAAAAAGAAAAACCTAAAAAGAATATTACACAAACACACACACACACATTTACATATATATATCTACATACATCTGCAAACAAGAGCTTATCATACCCCTGTATTACTAAGTCTCAGAATTCTATGACATTGTTTTTCACATGCAAGCTAAAAATTTCAGTCAGTTTAACTTGTCCTGAATACTTCCCATCTTGATTCTACTACATATACATATGGAGTATGACAATGACAAATGTTATGATTTGTCATTGGAAAAAAGAAAAGCCTAACTATGGACACAGACACAGGAAGCCTCATACTGCTAGGATGGAGTACACACCTAGTTCTGACAGGAAGGCAAAAATCCCCTAGCAAAACACAAGATTTTACTTACCAGGCCCAGGTGGGTAAGGATGTGTACCAGTTATCATATACTCAAGTTCTTGTCCTTAAAAGAAACAAAATAGTGTATTGATAAGTTCTATACTGCACTGGAAACAACGCACTCAGACAGAAAATACAGGAAAACAGGAAGTCACATGCAGCAGGAGAAACCAGCAATCACTAGTAACAATCTGAATTAAATTATTGAAAATAATATCTATCTGGTCATTTGAGTTTTAAAAAATTCAAGACTAATATAACATTTTTAAAGGGTGATGCCACTTGTTACCAAGAGTAAATCCATCAGACTGCCAGAGATGCCTTTTTAGCACAAAAAAAATTCAAGTACACAAATAGCATGAGTGACTGAAATCTGAACTAGCCACAATTGACTCTGCATGGTATCAGAGAAAAGTTCTCTTAAAGTACTTTTCATTATCTCTCATTACCTTTTATTCTCAGAACACTCTCAAATAAAGCACTTGCAATAAAAAGGCTTCTAAAATAAGGCAGCATTTGCCATTCTTTAGAAAAGAAGTTAGAAAACCAAATACAAGGTTTAAAATTACCAAACTTAAACCAAAGATTTTTCTTCATTTAATCGTTGCGCACCTAAAAGAAGTCTGACAAAATTCTATGAAGCAAAATGCAACAATCCAACAAAAGAGCATAACCTCAACCATCACAAACATCAGCAGAAGAAACGTTACTGATCTGTCTCTTTCTAGCATCTGCCTACAGCACATACTAATGTTACTGTAAAATTTCCCATTAATCTCTTACATTAAAACAGACTTCCTCCTGGTTCTGAAACGCCTCCTGTTAATTCCAACATGAAAAATAACAAACAATGACAAAATGGTATTTTGATTTCCATCTTTACCTCCAGTGGATTAAACTGAACTGCGTTCTTCTGCCTTTAAACCAGTGAGACTGCCACAAAAGAAAGGAGAAATAAAGAACTAAGAGTAAACTCACCTTGATTTCCAGAATATTGTTTGTGTCCATAAGGATCCCCGGTGTTTGGGCTTCCTTTCTCTCTCAAATTTTCTTTCAGAGTTGGCATGTGTAACACTGAGCCATACTCCGTACGCAGCTTGACTGCCATCTTTACTTTGTGACTGTTACAAGAGTAAAGCACAATCCTGATTAAATCCCAGGCCTGGAATTGTTATTAAATTTTGAAATAATTTAGAAAAGATCTCATACAACTTGCTTTACAATTTTAGTATTTTTAGTTCCCTCAAGATTACACTCTAAACACCTTAGAAACATATTAACTTCTGACTTGGATGAAGCAAACACTAACATAATTCAGATCTGCAAGGCAGAGAAGTAATTCATCAGCTGCAGTTCTTACCTTTCTTCATCTAATGGGATAGGCTTGGCATTATCAGCTACAAACATATCATGGGTTCTCTTCAAAGATCTGAACACAAGTGTGTGCACAGAGTGCTTTTGGACTTCCTAAAATAAAGGAAAGAAAATTTAAACACATTTGGATATAACTAATTGAAAACAAGTTGAATTGATGAGCAGTTTCATATGTGAGTATTGTTAAATAACGGAGCACTATTTAGTTCACAGAAAACTCTTGGAAATTAAAAATTAAACCTGGTAACTGTTTTAATTCAGTGGTTACTCAAAATAATAAATTTTCATTGAAAACTGACAAGGAAAAGCAAACCAAAAACTTTGAACAGACTTCTTGTATTGGCATGTGACAAATACATGAGCATGCAAGCTTTTTCCCTCTCACACTTTCCAGTACATTTTCACATACAGACAATAAAACAGATAATCTTGAAAACATTCCCATAAATTTTATTTTTGCTACCACCATAAAAAGAATAAAAGGAATTATCAGTTTCTGTGCCCAGTGACATTTTAAATGAGTCAGATGCCTCACATAAAACTTGGGATTAATCTTTTTAATCTTCTTTTTATAAAGTTTTTTTGGTACTAAAATAAAACATTCATCTCATTCAGGAACTAAGAGGTAGCATTGAAAAGTCATTAACTTACACAATACCTGCTTATCAACAGCACAATTAAGCTCATAAATATTTTCCTCCAAATAGACAAAAAAGTCATTAGAAATCTCTGCTTGCTTTCTTGGGTATAAAATCAAACTTTTATTCTGTACATCATACAAACAATGGCAATAAACTGGAAGCTACCTTAGTAAATTTTGGCATTAGCTATCATTCATCTGCCCAGTCTCCAAGGTTTACTTCACAGATGCTTCACCTGTTAAGCTCCTTATAAGTTCTGTTTTCCTGGCCTGGAGTCTGTCCTCTCACTGACCCATTTTGTGACCGCTGTTACCCTCCTAACTTGGTAGCACTTAGACAAAGTTTTTGCTCTGTCTCTGTGAGTTCCTGCAAGCTCCAGACATATAAGTGAAAAAAAAAACCCAAAAGAACGAATCATTCAGAATTTCATGCAACTGAAAAAATGACAAAAATGCTACTCTGTAAAAAAACCCAAACAAAAAGCAGTCTTTGCATACTGCTGTACGCTCCTGACAACATTGCTTTTGCAAGCGCACGACATTCACCCGGCAGTATCTATCCCGTGGTCTGTAAACAAAGTATCTTTCCTCCCTGCTTTATTTTAAAGGTATGACCAGAAAAACTACTTCCATTGCCTAGCGGACAAAGCGATGAAATCACCGAAGGCTGGCCAACACATCACCTCCCTAGCAACAATTCCGCAGCCGGCGGTAAGCCTGGCAAAGCAGAACCGCTGCCTACTCCGACACTAGACCCTCAGCGCCCGCGGCCCCTGAGAAACATAGAATGGTTTTGGTTGGAAGGGACCTTCAAGATCATCTAGTCCCAACCCCCCTGCCGTGGCTGCAAACTGACTGAATTTTACTGTCTGAGCTTGGGAAGTTCCCACTGATGAGCATCCCTCTCGCCTCCCGCAGACAGCTCGCTGCCCATCCCGGCGGACTGATAAGGGGTCCGGGAAGGAGGAGGGACCGCCATGACCTGTCCCCACAGCGGCCCTTTTGCAGCAAGGGAGAAGAGAGGATGAGGGATGCGGTACGAGGTTCCGTGGGCCCCGGCCTCTTCCACCAAGCCCCGATCTCCTCAGAGGCCTTAACCCACCCCGCTGTCCCGGCAGCGCTCTCCAGCCTTGCCCAGGATGCCTGGGCGGAAAAGGCCGACCCCCCCGGCACCTCACCTCCACCATGGTGGCGCAGAATTGCCCCCACCACAGCTCTCGGCGGACAGCTATGGAGGCACTTCCGTCAGCTACCCCGCGCCGCACCGGAAGTGACGCACCACGAGCACGCAGGCGTCCGTAGGCGGGGAGGGTTAAACAGAGGGAGAGGCGGGGTTTTACCGACAGCCCCTCAGCATTCCCCTGTGGGATCGAAGGTTCGAACCCCGTGATCCCCGTCGAGGAGCGCAATTCGACCTTACGAGCCACCCCCCAACTGGAAGAGGAGGGTGCAGTAGCGAGTAGCGACCACAAGAGGGCAATGTTGAGCTTTGTGAAAGGCAGCCAGTGCTTCACTGCTGCTGCTTCAACGTGGTGTGGGACTGGGTGGCGTTGGCGACGTCTACGCAATTGTTCCCGGCACTGGGGGTCTGAGTACGTTCTGCTTGACCTGATTTTATAGAAAGGCTCAGTCTTTGCAATTGTTTTGCGTCGTGTGGCCGCAGCTGCTATGTGTTGTTATCTTTCTGAGTTCTCAGATAACCACATAGAGGGATGTGGCAAGATACCCCCAGGACTGAAATAAAGCCTTTAAACTAAGAAAATGGGAGCAGGGCAGGTTTAGATTAGACATCAATAAGAAATTCTTCGTTATGAGTGGTGAGGCACTGGAAGAAGTTGCCCAGAGAGGTGGTGGAGGCCCCACCCCAGGCGACAGTCAAGGCCAGGCTTGCTGAGGCTCTGAGCAACCTCATCTAGTGCAAGGTGATCCTGCTCACTGCAGGGGGATTTGACTAGATGCCCTTTGAAGGTCCTTTCCAACTCAACAAATTATATGATTCTATGTAAATTATGTGATATGGGATGCTAACCATTATACCTGGTAACTGACTGCTTTTGGGCAAAAGGATCTTTAGTCCCCCTTTGGATGGAGACTGAAGCAGTGTGTGAAGCTGGCAGCCCCTACACCTCCTGGTAAGGCATACCTTATGAAACAGCAGAGGTTGGAGTTATGTTCAAAATATATCCTCTAGCACATTTTTTTCCTTTTTCTTCACCAGAAAAATAAACAAATGCACATGTTTAAAGTGCAAAAAAACACCTACTTCCTTCACATATATTCTTCTACACTTAAATTCATGCCTCATCCTTCGTTGCTAAAGATGGGCTTTGATGAGTACATCCTCTTCAGCCCCATCATTGTGCTCCTCTCCTTTGCCACTACACCAGCTACTTGCTATGTCAGTCTTGGTGTCTGAGCTGTGAGCAGTTTGCAAATGAATTTGGGGTATAAGTAATCTAGGGCAAGATCTGTTGGCTCAAGCTCATCCTCTTTATTTGCTATAGGGTGCCATTAGCCTGGGATTATTTCTGGCACACAAATTGCCATCTTCATATAGTGACCTTTTTTGGAGCCGATGGAACATTTCTGGCATCTGCTCTGGTGAATTATGTTTAGTGATTTAAGATATGGTGATAGCTAGAAATATGTTCCAAGTGGCTTTGACCTCCAGTGCCTGGTCTGAGGTCAAGATGGCCACTACTCTGTGCCACTAATGACAGAGGAGTTTTGCCAGTGAAGTTTCAAGACATGACAGCCAGGTTTCAGGTTTCACATTTTGGTAGTCCCTCCAAGGATGCTGGGGATCCTTGCTGGATTTCAGAGCCCTTGGTAAAGATTCTCATGGCACCTTGAAGTGGAAGAGCATCCTCTGTCCTTGCTTAAAGTGCAACTTGGAGTGTGAACTCCACAGGGCAGTGTGTCAAAATGGGGCAAATCTGTTGTGCCCTCTTGGACCAGTGAGGTTAAATTGAAGATACACAGGGTTTAAAAGGAGATTTAGGGGGCACGGAATGTCAAAAAGTTGTTGAGTTTCTTTAAAATTTACACACAGAGTAGCCTGCTGATTGATCAGTTGACTTATCAGTGATTCGATGTATTGAAATGGTTTAAGGGCTAGTGGCATAAAGAGTGTCATAATATAGTTGTTTCCTTTCTAATGTCCATTGAAAGAAATCAGGCTTATTTTTCACCTTTCCAAAGGAGACCAAATGTGAAATACAGATTCTTATAGCAGTCCAAGGGAAAAATTATTCATTTATATATTGCAAGAAAACTGAATGCATGTGCTGTTTATTACTGTTACTGATGTTTACATGTCCTTGTAGTTGTTCTCATTTTTTCATAAGTACACATTCCCCTCAGAAATCTGTAATATCAACAAATTTCCTATTGCCCCTCTAATGTTTTAGAAAATCAGGAGATAATCTGTGCAATAATTTAATTTTTTTCTAGCAGATTAAGTCTCAGGTGAAATGCAGTCTCAGAACTTCAATGACAATGTCAGTAATATTGATTAGAATATACACTTGAGTAATTAGTATATGCAAGTACTTGATGTCTTCTTCTATGACAGCTACAGCTGCAATTCTGGAAATAACAAACTGTCTTTTTTTACTAAATCACTGCTTAAAAGCAGCTGGTAAATTACATGTAATTTTGGTGCTGTTTTTAAGGCCAAAGTTAACTGCTCAACTCATTAACCTGCTTGCTCCCAGAGCAACAAGGTAATTGCAAGAAACTTTTGAAGTGAGGATGTTCATCTCTGCTGAGATTTAAGTTTACTGGCACTATTGCAGCACTGGTTGTTTGGAAGGACATTTCTAAATCAACTCTTATTTTTAAACTTAATTTAGCAAGCACTACAACTTGTCGTGACCCAAGAAGGTTCTGTTCTCTCACCCCAAGACCACTTTGGGGGGGGCACATTCATCTTTGAAGACCCGTCAGCCAGTGACCATGACTGGTGGGGGTTTGTGTAAAGAGAGTTGCACCACTACTAGGCACAGCAAACACCAGGGGCTGCAAGCAAATAGTAATTCCTCAAAACACACACACGTGCCTCTGCTAGTAAGTGCCCTTTGAGTACAAAAATACTGTACAAAGGGATGTCCTGGAACACCAGCTACTGCGTGTTTTACTGCAGGCCCTAATATCAGGTGTATTCTGGTGTTACTGCCAAGCCATCTCCAGGAGCAGCTTCTCACTAACCATGTGAGCTGGAGGAAACAATAGGAAGGTAAAAAAGTTAGGTGTCCTGTTTTGAAGACAAAGCCGCTTTGATATTGTTTTTAGAATAAATTTAAGCCATGGTTTTGTTTGTTCATAAGGCTTAATTTGATTCTTAGAATGTGCCAGCCTAATTACAATGGTTGCAAGCATGAGAGAAAAATCACATCTCATATCAACATGTAAAATAATGTTGATTATGTTCTGCTGCCAAAATGCTTTTCTATCTCCACATCTGTTTGCCAGTATAGATCACATTCCTGGACTGGGACTGGGTGTAGCTGATAAAACTCTCCAGGTAAAACAAGTGACAAGGCCTCCACTTACCAGATGAGCAGTTGCATGGTCCCCATCCTGAGACATCTACTCACAAAACCACAGACTTGGTGTGGTGTAAGATGTGTGTTGTCTATGGTAAATCATCAGGGAGACACACCTGCTCTTTGGGAAGCCAGTGAAGCACACTGCAATTGGGAGGGTCAAAGGCTGAGTTTCAAAGGGGAAATCCCATCTAAAGGCAGACAAAGCCTGGGCTTCTACCATGCTGGGACTCTGCAGGAGACTTGGGGGCTCCTGCGCCCTCATCTGGTCTCCATCACTCTCTGTACAGCCACAGCCATGCTTCATAGGAGCTGAAGAGTATTTCCTTCCTGAAGAAGCATACCAAAGTTACTCCAGACCATGGTGATGGTATCAGAATGGACTTAGGACAACTATTTTGCATTTTATCTAAGATTTATTTGGACTGAACCAGGATGAGTTAAAACTAAGTTTCTAGCTCAGGGCTAGTGAGACCTCATTTTAGTTCCACTGCATTAAGAGCTACCCATAAGCCCCGGGGAAGGGTTCAGCTTAAAATTTACACTTCCTTACACATAAAGTAAGGTATCACTCTCAGAGAGGAACATGGTGGGAAAACTGCATGGAAGTTCAGGAGATGCCCGGAATTGGTAATAAAAACTTGGCTAGCATTTTCAAGTGTAAATGATATCAATTTTGGCCTTAGACAGATTTCTTTAATGTCTGTAGGGAGAAGTTTGTGTTCTTCCAAATCTAACAGTGCTGGTAAAGTCCTCATGTGAGGGATCAAATTCAGCAGAGTTAGAGCTCCTTGAGCCACAGCTGATTTTGGTCCAGGCTGTTAAATAATTAAACCAGTCAGGTTAAAATGTTTTCATGTATCAGGAATCTCCGTAGCTTACAAGAATTCTGACAAAAGCACGAATACAGGAAAAAGGCCTAAACCAAGCAATTTTAGCCATTTTTATATTTTTTAAAGGTAAAATCCCTTTTTAAAAGATAAAATCTCCTGCTCCATCAATTTGGTCTTCAAAACAGAACCTCAGACCACATGTATTCATTGACATGAATGCATGCAGAAAAGTTTCTGTTCCTCATTCAGCACATTTTATTTAATTCAGTATATTGTAATAATTTACAATGCAAAAGAAAATCATAGGATATAATGACACTTAAGTGTTAAAACTCTGCTAATATGAAAGCAGCAATATGCCATACTCTTAAAAAAAGCATCAGAAAGCAAGTTTTAGTATCCTACTATGATTACAAATAACTTCATGTTGTATTCTTTTAAAAAAATATTATTTTAAATCTTCAAGTAGCGTTTGACAAATATACTTTGTGTATTAAAAAAGGAAATCAGCAAATTAATGTGTTAATTTACAGGGTCACATTGCTAAGTGATGGAATAGCACTGATTTGTCTGATCTTTAATTAGATGAAAACAATATTTCAATTTAAAATTATTAATGTAACAAACATTACAGTAGACCAAAAGACTTGTATACATATTGAGCAGAATGAACTATTTGAAAAGAGTGTAGCAACCTATATGATGTGAGTTTAGTTCAAATTTAATATGATGGTTGTGAAACATTCAGATTTTCAGCTGAGAGAAAAAAAAGGAAACATCACAGTGTGATGCCTGGTGATGTTGCTTTCTTCTGATGTTCACCTTTTCAGCTGTTTGAAAAGACCTGTGATTTTTGAGAAAAGACTAACCTTGTGTAATCCGAGCAGGAGGTACTTTTAAGGTTTTAAATATCTATTTGATGCCAGCATCAACAGAGGTCTCTGGGACACACAGATAAGAGTTTTCCAGCAAAATTGCTCAACAACAAATGTATTCAGGCACACAGTGAAGAGAAAGATTGAATATTAACAGAGATACATTGATTGCTAAGAAGTGTTGGTCCTATCACTGTCAGGTTGGGAAATGGGGATTGCCACCTAGATATATAGGAACTGATGGGACCTTTCCCCATCAGAGCTGCTGGTGGGAGAAGTTCCCTGAGCTGCTCAAGCAAGTCAGCACCATGAAACTGCTCCTGCTGTTATTTCTCTGTGTTTCCTCTGTCAAATTGCAGGACTCTACTGACTATGATGATGAGGTTGTAATATTGCTAACAATTAAGAATGATTCTAATAGTAAATAATAATAATTTAATTTAATTGTATGCATGAATTAGCTTATGTGAGTTAGCTAGGTTAGAAGCTGTGGGGAAAAATGGTGTTGCACTTGAAGTGTTCAGATAAATAACCTCTTTATTATTTCTTCATGTATGCATAACTTCACAATAGTTATCTTCTGAGACTATGTATTTTCTTTGTGTTTATTTTTTTCTGTAGGGAATGAAGTTTGTCTGATGGTAACATTAGTTATTTAACTGAATTTATTTAAAGATATTCATTTAGCAAGGTTGATATATGATGTTAGAGACAATATCAGATGTAAATGTGTAATTAATTAAATCATCTCCTGACTCAAAGACAGTAAAAATTTTTCTACAGCTTTAGTAGACATTGAAAAGAAGATAACTACTCATTCTTATAGTTTTGCCTTGGAAACAGAGAAGTAAATTTTGTTAAACCAAAAGGCAAGCAATGAGGCTCAATCTAAATTAACAATTTAACCTTTATTTTATTTAGTTTTGTTTAAGTAAAATACTTCAATGGTAAATGCGATTTAGAATCTCAGCACTTTTTTTTCTATTCTGCAAAAATTAAATCATTTAGGATAATCATAATTTTTTTTTTCTGTTACACAATCTAAGCATTTGTGTTGGTACTTGAATATTGATCTAAATAATTTTCAGCAATTTTGTGATTTGTATGCTGCCTACTTTTGAAAATACTTGAGGCTTCTGATTTTGTATCCTTTCAAATAGTCGTTAATTATAGTTAAGTCTGAGTGGGATTGGTCAAAGCTGGTCAAAGATTTTGATTCAGTAGTTCAAACAACTATTCATTCAAATAGCTTATTTTCAACAAGTGCTCAGAGATCAGGCTGGTTTTCTTTGCTCAGCCTCTTAGACTTTTCCATTTCTGTCAGAGATGTAGAATGTCTGCATCAGAGAGAACTATGAAAATCTACCCTGAGAAATTTTATTGAATGCTTTCTTCCAATTCCATCAGTCAATAACTTCTAAGAGGCCTGATGATGTATTTGACTTATGGCCTTATTTTCTGTGACTTTACAGATTTCTCTGTAGCCCATGGAAATCTGAGACACAGCTAACGTTACATTGAGTATTCTTCTTATTCCAAATAATGTCTAATTATGCTTATTTTCCCTGCAATTTTAAGTTTTGTGGTGCTCTGAGGCTCTGAAGTATGTTAACTTTATTACTTGGCCAGAACAAGCTATTGAAATACTGTCTGGCTTTGGTGTGAAGGCTTTTTGTCTATATCTAGGTGGAGGGAAGGTGACTAGTCTTACAAAGGACATCATAGCTGGGACTTTTACATAATGTCACTATCATATTTCCATGGTTCCTTTTTTAATCTCATGCCATTCCATGTTTTTCCTTGCTGTTTAAAGAGTGTTGAATGGGTGCCTCCACTCTTTGCCTAGCACTTTACAACAGCAGTCCCAGATTCAGAGAGTTTCTTGTCCCTCTGGCTTTGCAGGACGAGGCCCCTCAGCCCGGAGTTCGAGGCCACCGACCCCTGGACAAAAGACGTGAACCGGCCCCCACGCTCAGACCGGTGGCACCTCCCATCAGTGGAGGTGGCTACCAGCCCCGGCCCCCAAAGCGGGGGAAGCCAAGCGACAAGAAGGAACGCATCATCTACCCTGATGCTGGTGGCTGCAAACATCCTCTAGAGGAGCTGGTGAGTGTCTGCCTGTTGATGCACCTGTTGATAGACTGACTGCTTTTGTTCTAGTCCACCCAAGACGGGGTTATTGCCGGATAAGTTACAGTTGCTCATTTAAAGCAGTCCAGCTTCCATCCATCGGGCTTGAGTTTGGTAGGGCAGCACTCCTAAGAGTGATGTCACCGTGTGCATGGGAGTTTTCAGGGGCAGACAGCCTGCTTTGAAGATGTGTAGATGAGAGTTGAATTGTAAACTAGGAAAGGAAGTGCCCTTTCCATGTGACTTTGAATAGGTAGCTACTAAGAAAGACAGAAAAAAGCTCAGAAGTGCTGGCTTGAAATTCAGATACTCTCAGGGAACCCGGTTCAAGACTGGGCTGGAGGGGGCTTTGAGCATCCTGGTCTAGTGGGAATTGTCCTTGCCTATGTCAGGTGTGTGATTTTCAAAGTCCCTTCCAACCCAAACTATTCCAGGGGACTCAGGGTCCCTTCTTGACCTTTGGACTGCAGCTTCTTTGTAGAAGGTGAATCTCTTGAATCCTTACCCAGATGCTTAAATATTTGGTCTCATGTTGCTAACTGTTCAGTGTGTTCAGAGATATGGTAATTCGCTAGAAGGATTCCAAACTTTTGGTTTTGATATATTCACAGCCCTCAATTTTTTTTTTAAGGGAGTGCTGTGTCCAACTGGATGTGAGCTGCAAACTACACTGATAAAACAGGAAAAAAATGTGAAAGCAGTTGTTCGTGATCTCAAGGACAAAGTGAGCAAACTATCTGACACCTCTACAACTTTCTATGAATATGTGACTGTTCTAGATGATAAACTGGTAAAGACACAGAAACAAAGAAAAGGTATGCTATTTCTATGACTTACCTTGCAGTTCTATTGTCATTGCTACTGTAACTTGTTAATTTGACAACCTGAAAAAAATTTAAAATAATGGAATATCTAAAAAGCTGAATTCCTTGGCCATGTCCTCTTCAATCCTTTGTGAGAGGCAGAGGAATGGATCTCATACTAAAACAAGATTCATATGAGTACCCTAAATGTAAGGGGGATGTATATGCCCTTACCTGCTCTCCTATGTCTATCCAATCCCTTTACACCCTGCTCCTGGCTTGGCACTATGGCTCCTAGAAAGAAGCCAATTATAGTTCTTTGTCAGAATGTTTCATATTGATAAATCTACCAGCTAGCAAAGAAATATCAATAGACATGTGCCACTTACCTGAGAATTTCTGGAAAGGTGCTAGAAAAGTAAGCAGAAGAAATTCTTCCCTGTGGAGGAGAGAAAGGGCTTCTCAAACTGTGCTTACAGCTTGCTCTTCATTGTTTTGCAGTTTGAAAATGTGTTGAAATATAATCTGCTTTTCATCTCTTTGCTTTTATAGACAATGATGATATACTTTCTCAGTACAATACAGAAGTGGAATTGCATTATAATTATATAAAGGATAATCTGGACAATAACATCCCATCTAGCCTCAGGGTCCTTCGTGCAGTTGTGGATTCTTTACACAAAAAAATACAAAAACTGGAGAATGCCATTTCAACCCAGATGGACTACTGCCGTTCCCCATGTGCTGTTTCTTGTAATATTCCAGTGGTTTCTGGCAAAGGTACTCATTCAACTATGATGACATCTCTTCTCCCATCTATGTCTCTGTGCAAATTGTCAGATGCATCATTCAGTTGTTTTGAATATGCCTCTGAAGCTTGTGTCACTGATTTCAATAGCAGAAAAGTTGGAAGGTGATCCTAAATGAAAAAGAATCTTCTATGGACACATACTTTGGTCAAACCAAAGATTCTTTTGGTCAATATCAGTCTTTATTAATGGCCAGTAGCATTTTAAAGAAATACATGCTTCAAGCTCTTTGTAAGGTGAAGATTATGGATTTGTGACTATCATAATTGTACCCTTGATTTTTTCAGTCAAGAAAGTTTCTTCTTTTAGCAGTTTGTCTAGTTAAAAAAAATAATTGTAAAGTATACATGTTTTCATTGCTCAGCTTGTACTTTCACAAATATCTATTTGGAAAAGTAGAACAATGTAGGTGCACTGTTCCTTCTTTCCTGATTCTTTGACATGATGTTCCTTTATAATCATCAACCCAAAGGATAAGAAGATTGTTGAAGAAGTTCTCTTCTTTTTTAGTAACAATCTCTGGTTTGTTCTTGCAGAATGTGAGGATATTATCAGAAAAGGAGGTGAGATATCTGAAATGTACCTCATACAGCCAGATCCTTTTGGCAAAGCATACAGAGTATACTGTGACATGGAAACAGATAATGGAGGTTAGTGTGAAATAACTATGTGGTTGAAATACTGATTGATGTGGATGCTACCAAAAATTGTATTAATAATTTGCATTTTATACAAACTAATGCAGTTATAACTTCTGCAATTACCTGAGAATTAAGTCTGATTTACTCAATCAAAAAAATTTTATTGGACATATTCAGATGTTCAGCAGGATACTTACATAATAAAACTGGAAATAAATTCTGGGGTGGGCTTTGTAAATAAAAACATATCTTACTATGACTACAAAAGACAAGGTATGGATGGGCAGAAAAGGATGTCCTGGCTCATTTCTTACCCTGCTACTATATACTAGACAAAAGATTGGGCAGTCCTTCAAGTTCTGCTTTTTCCACCTTTCCTCATGAAGCAAAGCACCACTTGAGTGTGAATAAAAATAGGAAGGCTGAGCTTGTAAGGTGTGAAAACTCAGACATACTGTAGGGAAGCCATGTGCTCCACCTCTCTTGAGGTTAAAATAAAAGGGCTGTGTCTCAGTGCTTCATACTCCCTTCATAATGGCAATTTCATCAAAATACTTTCACTCCTACAGGCTGGACTTTGATTCAGAATCGCCAGGATGGCAGCGTTAATTTTGGAAGAGTATGGGATCAATACAGGAAAGGTTTTGGAAATGTTGCAAAGAGTGGAGGGAAGAATTACTGTGATACACCAGGTAAAATGCTGAGCATGAAACACGAAGAGCATTTCTTACTGAAAGTATTTTCTCATATTTCTTAAAGTACTTTGTTTTGTTGTTTTTTTTTGGGGGGGAAAAAAAATGTTTTGGGGTTTTGTCCCCAATCATAAAGTTGTGAAGTCTATTTCACAGAGCTCTCAATGGTTGCTTTTCTCAGGTGAATATTGGCTTGGAAATGACAAGATCAGCCAGCTAACCAAATTAGGGCCCACGGAAGTTTTGATTGAAATGGAGGACTGGAATGGTGATAAAGTATCAGCTCACTATGGAGGTTTTACCATCCAGAATGAAGGAAACAAATATCAACTTTCAGTTAGTAACTACAAAGGCAATGCAGGCAATGCACTAATGGATGGAGCTTCTCAGGTGTACGGGGAGAACAGGACAATGACAATTCACAACGGCATGTTCTTCAGTACTTATGACAGAGACAATGATGGATGGTATGTGCTTGCATTGGACATTTAAAGCAAACCCAGAGCTTAAAATAGAAATTAATAGGGAGTATATCGTTATTTTGCTGTTAGTTTTTGCACCATTTCATGATATCTTAAAATATATTTTATCCCAGTAAGTTTATGACATCCTTTTGGCTTAGCCAAGGACAGGTAAAACTATTAGGTTAATGCTGCCCCACAACAAAGCAAGAGGCAGCCATACTGTATTTTATTGATTCTGTGAGTGATGTTACCATAAACAGATCAGCAAATCTAGATACAATAGATTAGTTGTCAGAAATTGATGGTAACAGTGCTAAGAACACCGTTTTGCTTAAATAGGAATATTGGTACTCCTGAAACATATCGTAGGTCCTAAGGAAAGAGGCAGGTAGGATAGCCTGTTTTAAAAAAAACTAATCCTGCCTACTCAGAAGACAGGAGCTCAGCTGTAAAGTATGATTTAGCACTCCATCTCTAAACTGTGTGCTATGTCTTTATTTTAATACTCAGTTACATATTGATTGGAATTTTTAAATTGGGGAAGGTGTGCATTTCTCTTTGTTTTATATTTTTCAGTTGCACTGATATTGTAGTTATCATTATGAACTGTGAGTAATTGCAATGCTCAACTGGTAAACTAAAATGACACTCCCAAAGAGATGCATCAACTTGTTTTTCATAGAAATTCACCTTCCCAGTGTACTGTGTAGCATGCAAGCATGATGGTCAGTCTTAAAATGTTCAGAGAGGTTTTTAAAGGTTTATTATACAGATTGAAAATTTCAGCAGGGGGGTGGGTGTCTGTGCTCTGCTGATCTGTCCACTTACAGTTCACCTGTCACTCTTAACACTTGCTTTTTTTTCCATGATCAGGTTAACAACAGATCCAAGAAAACAGTGCTCCAAAGAAGATGGTGGAGGATGGTGGTACAACCGCTGCCACTCAGCAAACCCCAATGGCAGATACTATTGGGGAGGGACCTACAGCCAGGATATGGCAAAACATGGTACAGATGATGGTGTTGTGTGGATGAACTGGAAAGGCTCATGGTACTCAATGAAGAAGATGAGCATGAAAATCAGGCCGTACTTTCCACATTAGCCATTATCAAAATGTACAGAATCAGGGATTTTTCTTCTCATGTTTATACATGGTTATCTTTTTGGCCACAATATTCAAACTTGTCTTTACATATGAGAACCAAATGTGTATGTACAAGTGTATTGTAACCTAAAGTGAACACCTGTGTTGACTGTAAATCAATATCTGACTACGGGAAATAACTCCCAAGTGTATTTTGTTCCATTTTTCATTTGTTCACATGAAGTGTGAAGTNCACCTGTGTTGACTGTAAATCAATATCTGACTACGGAAAATAACTCCCAAGTGTATTTTGTTCCATTTTTCATTTGTTCACATGGCAGAAGTAACTGTTCTAGAATAATGCTTACGAAAAAACCTGTAAACCCAACCAGTTTCACTCTTTTAGAAGAAACTTCTCTACCACATCTGAAGAGGAAGAGAGTTATTTTTAAAAGTTTTCTATAAATTAAATAAAGCTTTAAAACTAAAGATTTATTCACTTGATTCCTAAGTGTGTAAGTCTCATCTGGGGAGAAGTAAACACATTCCACTAAATATGGCACAGTTGTTTTGCTTTATATTATAAAGGTAGCTAACTACCTCTGTGAAAAGTTAAAAAGGAATAGAGAGAAAATAATTTAATAAATAGGTAATTTAATTCAATAATTTAATAAATAGGTAGATCATCAGTTGCTTAGTTCAAATCCTGTATGCCTTTTCCTGGGACCTAGCTTACATCCTGTTTTATTTGATATCCCTTCCACCACCCCACATCCTTTTATCATAGGATAAAATTAGAAGACCTGGCTGATAAGTCCTTCACACAGTCACTGTTGCTGGACTAGAGCAATGAGAGACTCAAGTCATAGGTTGAGTGGTTTGTCAAAGCTTGTGCTCGAGGCTCCTTTTGTGGCCAGGAGCAGATGTTATCCCAAAGACAGGACTTGCCATCCCTGGTAGACTAAGTGCAACATCTCTCAGAGGGGACTACCTTCCTACACAAAGGAGGGGATCCAGATCAGTAGTGACAGATGGATCCCATCTGAAACCTTTGTGTTGTGGAGCCCAGGTGACCTCACTGAGCATGAATAAGAAAGAAATTCTTTACAGTGAGGGTGGTGAAACACTGGAACAGGTTGCCCAGAGAGGTTGTGGATGCCCCCTCTCTGGAGGTGTTCAAGATCAGCCTGGACAAGGCACTGAGCAGCCAGATCTAGAGGGAAGGTGTCCCTGCCTATGGCAGGGGGGTTTGAACTCGATGATCTTTAAGGTCCCTTCCAACCCAAACTATTCTATGTTTCTATGATTCTATGAATGTTCAGCATCTCCACAGGCAGGCTTCCACTGAGGCTAGGGAACAAAGCCACAAGGCATAAAGCAGAAGCCCCTCTTCCAAAAGTGTTTTTTCACACGTGGCTGTAAAGATGGTTTTACTCTTCATCAAACTTTTTCTCGTCATCAAATAAGCATTTGAGAAATACTGATCTTGCAGTATTGGATGATACCATTAAGTGGTATGAAACATGCTAGCCAGTGAGATTAGAGGCGAGGAAAATTTGCTCATGCTTATTTCTCAATAGTAGCACAGAAATATTAAACAGAGTAAATACTTGTGTAATTTTCTGTCATGAGGTGTAAGGGTAAATACAGTATGTCCTTGTGCAATTGTGAAATCGATATAACTGTTTTTCCACCACAGAATCACAGAACAACAGAGATTAGAGAGGGTCTAAGGAAATAATCTAGTCCAACTCCCCCTGCCAAAGCAGGTTGAACAGGAGCACGTCCAGATGAGTTTTGAATTTCTCCAGAGGAGACACTCAACCTTTTTGGGAAGCCTGTTCTGTCACCCTCAAAGTAAAGTAATTTTTGCCACATCCAGATTTCTGGAGAAAAATCCTTGCTTATGTACTGAAAAATGCTCTAAGCCAAGAAAGTATATACTTCTGCCTTCTAGATGCTCCTCATCTTAGTTATGCTGGTTACAATCACTAGAATACTGTAGCCTTGTGTGGGAGTTGTGTGTTGATGAGTTAACATGAGCCATCTTATTTCAAAGCTATAGTATGCAAAGGAAACTACCAATGGGAAGGAAGATCTACCTCCATATTGGTAAAATCAAAGCTTAGCATAATCTTTAAGGTCAGTACTAAAATTCACACCTCATTTATCATAATGTACTCCATGTTAGCTGTATGGTAAAAGAGAGCTGCTGTTGTGCTTCCCTCAAAATGAAATGAGAGGAGGTAACCCAGGAATGTCATTGTCAAACTTGATCAGACTTTCGAGGTTCATGTTAGCAGAGGCTGGAGTTGGTGGTGAATATACTTCTAAATTCTTTTACTTATTTAATGTGCTTTAAGAAAATTTAATCATTCAAACTGTGAATGTTTTTTATCTCTGGTCAAATTGTGAGCTGCCAAAGATCTAGACAATATTTTTTTTTAAAAGAGTTTCAAAAATCAGTATTTCCTTGAAAAGGTTTGTCGGTTATAAATAAGCTGAAAGATCTGCTTTGTTAATTATCAATTAATCTTTATTTTCGAAGCCAAAGATGTGTCCAGTCACCTTCAAATTCACAGGGCAAAATATATCACATGCACATACCTGAGGGAGTCCTACAGAAAGGCAGGGGAAGGACTTTTTAATATGATATCAGATGGGAGGACCAGAAACAACGGGTGTTGGAGTGGGGTAGGTTTAGACTCGACATAAGAAGGGAATTCTTTACAGTGAGGGTGGTGGAACACTGGAACAGGTTGCCCAGAGAGGCTGTGGATGTCCCCTCTCTGGAGGTGTTCAAAGCCAGGCTGGACAAGGCACTGAGCAGCCTGANGGGAGGTGTCCCTGCCTATGGCAGGGGGTTGGAGCTCAATGATCTTTAAGGTCTCTTCCAGCCCAAGCTATTCTATGTTTCTATATATACACATACAAAAAATGTTGTACATATTAAAAGCCTGTCTTTCTACAGCATTTCTATGGGCCTGATTTTCAGCCTAACAGTTTTAAGAGAATAGTCAGAGGCTCTGAACGGCAGCCAGACCACGCCGTTTTCAATTTCATAAGGAACGTTGTACCTGGGATCGTAGTGACCCCCCAGGTAGTAAATGCCATTGAGGTTGGCCGCCTGGCAGCTGTTGTACCACCAGCCGCCTCCATACACCTCTGCGCAGCTCTCCTCCCAGCGGTCCTGGTCCCGGTCGAAGGTGCTGAAGCGCATCTGTGCGTGGGACGTGTACTCGCTGCCCTCCTCCAGCCAGCCGGCGATCAGCGCATCCCCGGCGCTCCCCTCGTAGGAGGACACGGCAAGGGGGTACCCTTCTGCTTCAGACCCTACCTGTACGATATACTCTGCATAGACAGCATTTCCATCCCAGTCCTCTAACTCTACCCGAAGGAGAGTTTCGTTCTGAGTCAGCAGATGTATGTTTTCATTGCCCAGCCAGAGCTCTCCGTGCCCTTGGGCATCCACGCTGCCAAAACCTCTCTTGTAGTCTTGCCAGGTCCGGTTAAAATTCACTGATCCATCCATTCTCTGTTGGATCAATAACCATCCTCCTAGAGTTGTCTCTTGGTCGCAATAAACTGACAAAACCTTACTGGATCCCGGTGGCTTGATTTTGTAAATGCCACTTTTGGCACCAAAAGTGTGTTTCTGGCGGATATCATCACAGTCTAAAAAAAAAAGTTGATCTGGTTTGACAGGAGTTATCAGCAAAATTTAATAAAAGGTTCAGATGAATCCAAGTACCAATAGTTTTGAGGCAAGTTGTTAAAATGTCTTGGATTTGTATAGTGACAGACAACATTAGAAAGAATTGAGAAAAAAACCAACTTTACACACTTCTTAAATTGTGAATTGTCTATGTCGTACCCGAGTATTAATGAAATATTTCCCTTTTGCTTTCTGTGGTGACAGCAAATGGACACAGTGCTTGCATTTTATGATTACACTGTTGCTCTGTGGTGTCTAAAACCGATGTGTCAATTTGGTTATGGATGGAGTTTGACTCCACTACCTCAATAACTACTTGTGTGATGCCCGTGTACCTTTCCCAGTGCTGGCTGTCCTTTGCTTCGCTCTTCTCGGTCTCATGCTGCGTGCCTGAAAGTCTGGGGTGTCCTCTGCACTCTGATCGTGTTGCACCCCACCTAGCTGCTCAGATATTTCACGGGTCTTTAGGGATTTCGTTTCGAAAGTGGAGCCTCCCTTGTTGAAACTAGAAGAGGAGCTGGTCACTACAGTCTTGGAGTGACTTGCACTACCAGATGGGAATCCAGATGGCTGAAGGTGAAGTCCTCCAAAGTCATCTTCTTCCTCCTCCCCTAGGTCTGTAAATTTGCCTTTCCCCCCATGAGCCCCTGAATGACTGGATGCTGTGGTACCTGTGCTGCCTGATGAACCGAAGTGCCTGTTAGCAGTGGATGGAGAGTCAGGGGCAAAAAATGATTCTAGGTCAGGGAATATACTGTCTAGTTTGTGGAAGCCATCTGTCCCACCAACATGGTACACGCTCCCTTCTCCAGCATTTCCTGCTCCTTGTAAATGGGAGCAGTCTGAGCCATCAGAAGAAATCACTTTTTCAACCACTTCCTCTCTAGGGCCATTGGGGCCAGTGACAATTTTTTTGGTGGTAGTTTTAGTGCATCTACGAACAGCAGAGGAGGTTTTGTCTACCAGGCTATGGGTTTCTCTCCCATGGGAAGGTAAAACCAATTTGCTGGTGTGTCCATCCCCCCTCAATTCTGCCGTGGGATAGAAACTGTCACCTCGGGAGGGGTTTGTGTCTACTTCTGGCCTTTCTAATACTGCTTGCATCTGCCTGATGTTATTAACTATGTTCAGAGCCTGCATTTCAGGCAGAGGCTTGTGCTTGAAATGCTCAGGAACGTTGGAGTCCTTAAGTGGCCTCATTTTCAGTGTGCTCAAGGTGGTTGTTTGAAGCTCTGGGTGCAAGTCGATGGAATTGGCTTGGGTAAGCTGCTTCTGGATGTTCTCATAGCTTTCTTTGTCCATCTGGTAATCAAAGCTTTTAGCACAGCTTCCTTTGCAAGCTCGTATCTTAATATCAATGTCCACCTATATAAGCAGAGAGAAATAATTTGGTAAGGGAGCTTTCCTGAATATCCCAAGCAAGTCTATCTTTTAAGTGAACTAGGGAAAGACAGGAGCTGACCTAGTACCTCCCACCTATGTCTGAGCTTTACCAAAGCTCAGTTTGGAAATAATTCCTGGGTTTATTCCACTAAATTATGACACATGCAATAGCACTCTACACGTGATCTCCAGGAGATGTACAATGTAGCATGCTCCCTGTCTCTGCTGCCTTTATTCTCAGGCCATAGGAGTGTCTCCCTGGATTTGAAGGGAATGCTGCAGAACTGGGCACACTTTCTAGGGACTGGGAATAGGTCCTCCAAGAAGAGGGAAGTCACTGAGCATGTTCCAAGCCCGTCATGTTGGAGTTACTACTGTTTTCCCAAATGACACAAAAGCCAGATCTCTGATCAAGGGATCAAGTTGGGTTTTTGAACAAAACTACTGTTAGTGCCAGAACTTCTCCTTGCATTAATATCAGCAGAATTGGCTGCAACCTGGGAACTCAAGCTCTAATGCCAGCACTGTCTGTGGGCAGTGGTGGCAGCACAGGGCAAGGACAGGGCACATCCCTCTCAGCAGCTTCTTACAGGACAAGAAATGTCTCATACAGAGTCAGTCATTGGCAGATATAAATAACATCCTTGCTGCCAGTCTGAAAGCACAGATGGGACCAGGAGTCCTCCTGAGCAGAAAAAGAAAATTGAGCTGCAGAGAAAGCATCTCATTTGGGGATTTGCCTACAGAAAGTCAGGTCTTGTGGGAATTGCATCGTCTTTCTTCCAGAGGGAGCACTGCTCACCGTGTACTATGGTTCACCCTCTTTCTGTGCAGCTGTCCTGGAAAGAATGGAAATTACATAGCAGCTACCTACCTCCAAGCGTTTCATCTCCTGCACCTGCTCCTGGATGCTGCTCTGCAGAGCTTTAATTCTGTTCACTTGAGTAATAACTCTCTGCTTCAGTGTCACAATTCTCCTTCTCAGCTCTCCTGACACATGGCCATAAGTTTCATCAGTCTCTGAAACAGAAATGCATCACAGTCACTTAAACACACTTGAGATTTTCTTCCCTAAAAGAGCAGCATAGTTTAAAATACACAATTAAAACATGTAATTAAGAACATATTTATTATAGAACTGAATATGTAAAAATTTACTAGTTAGCAGTTAAGAGTTTTGCATCACTTGGTTTATTCTGGATCTTGATAATAGGGTGCAGTGCTACATATATTTCCACTGCATATTGCTTATACACAAAAAAAGAATACAATTCAGCAATTGATAATAAAACTAGATGTGAGATACTCACGCTGAGCAGTGTCCAAGTTTGGCTTTAGTACATTTATGGTTTCCACAATTACCCGATTGGAGTTTTTATAATTGTTTTGATTTTCTGCAAGCAGCTTCCTGATTTTATCTATCCTGTGGCTATAATCCTGGTCAGTTTCATCAATCAGTCCTTGCATTCTGCAGCCTGATGGACATTTTGTACCCTAAAATTGGAAGTGGGAAATGATTTTCTTTAAATCTTCACAGGTGAGACTTTTAACATTGTTTTTACATGATTTTGGCTAACACTGCACAAGTACTTAAAAATAATTAGGGCAAGTTCTCTTCAGTTGTCCTGTTCTATTCATCCAATTTTGCCAAAGACTTGTGTGACTCAGAGCAAGCCACGTAGGTCTAATCCTTTACCTCTTACACCTTTGGTGCTGGTGTGATGGGATCAGTGAAATGCATCCTCAGAAACCAATCATAAGAGAGGTGCAAGGGACAAGTAAACCCTTAATTTTCCCTCTCCTCTGTTCCTCAGGGATGAAATATGACATAATATATATATATGTGTCTTTCTCAAAACAATGCTGTAAGGAGAAGTCTGTTGTCTGGTGTGAGAAAGGATGCTAGAGTCCAACTTATTTAAGTAAAATATTCCTCATAAAAGCTTAATGTTCTTACAGACTAAAATCTCTTTGCCAAGATGTCATCAAATAAATGTAGTGTAGAGATAGTCTGAGATGCAAGAGACAAATTAACAGCTTATACAGCTTATTCTTTTCAATCTTTTCCTTAATTTTTTGTCATCCAACTTCACAAAAAGTAACCAGAGAAGTTTAAAGTTATTTCTTGCTACTTCTTTTCTTTGCCACACATCTTTCTTTCCATTGCCTTTACTTTACCAACTCCAAAAACAGTGATGGCAAAATTCTGACAAGAAAACCTCCTTACTTTTTTTGAGAAACAGTGCCTTTTGTTTCACCTTTCTTTTCCAGACTTATTTTCTGTTCTGATTCTGCAAGGGTGGTGAAATACTGGAACAGGTTGCCCAGGGAGGTTATGGATGCCCCATCTCTGGAGGTGTTCAAGACCAGGCTGGACAGGGCACTGGGCAGCCTGGTCTAGTGGGAGGTGTCCCTGCCTATGGCAGGGGGGTTGGAACTCGATGATCTTTAAGGTCCCTTCCACCCCAGACTATTCTATGATTCTTTTCTCCCTCTTTATTTATCCTCTTTTTTTTTCTTCCTTCATTTCTCGGAGGCTTTCTTCCACCTCCAGAGCTCATTGCTCACCCAGTCATCGTCTGCACAGATGGGCCAGTTCTTCTCATACTGGCAGGAGGTCTGGGACATGTGCTCCACAATCCTGGGACCACGAATTCCTGCTCCCTCCTTTTCAAAGACAGTTTCTCCATTTTGTGCCTACCAGGGGGAAAAAGGAGCAAAGCAAAACTAAGGTTAACTAAGTGGATGCCAAGACAAGGGAAATATAATGCTGATGTCCTCAAACACTCAGTGGCAGGGCTGATGTGTGGCAATTACAGTTCTCTGGAAAGCATCACATGGAACAGTGGAAGGATTTTATTCCCAGTGCTTCTTGTAAGATACGATTTTGTTTTGTCACAATAATCTCTTAAAATAATTTACGCTATGTAGCAAGCTGGTGATGCTCAGGATATATCATGATAATATAATTCCACAGAAATATTGTTTTCTGCACATAAAAACAAAATATATTTTAAAAAATTAATTTAACATCAGATTTTGTTTAAGTTACAGCAAGTATTTTTAAAATCCCATTCTGTTTCTAATAATTCTGAATTTCTGTTTTCATTCCACTTCCTTCATCTACAGAAGACTGCCCTAAAAATACAAAGGAAGTGTTTCCCATTAGTGTTTCTGGTTGTAGTCACTGTGCTAACTGTAAGCCTATAGCAGTGGTTTGCCTGGCATGAAGAGCAAGAAAGCCAATAATATAGCATTAAAAATCATAATTTCAGAGATGGATGGATTCTATTGTGCTAATGGAAATAAGAGATTTTTTTCCAAACCTCAGAAGAATAAGTTCATAAATACAAAATCCTTGAAGTGATTCCTGCTGTGACTTAAAATTCCAGAAAATAATACTTTTTTAGAAAAGAATGCCCTGTTTTAGGGATTTAGAGGTAATTAGGTCAGATTGGATTCCTCTGCATACCTTATGTCCTTCTCAAGCAGCATCATTAATGCCTGTAAATATTAATATTTAATTATTGTTATGATTAATGGCTTAATTCTGACACTAAGAGGGTTTTTCTAATTCTATCCTTCAGGGCCCAAATTTCAGCCCTGGGGAAGAGGAATGTCATTACTTGTATCAGCAGATTCACTGTGGTTTGATGCATCCTGAAGATCTGTCTGAGCACTTCTTCGAAATAATAAATTAAAATTTTCCTTTTAAGTGATCTATGCCCTTTCAACGATGACTAGTCCAGTGCAACTGCTTCTCTTTTGTCTCATCTGCTTCCTGTAATTTCTGTCATTTGTTAAAACATGCATATTCTTCAAAATAACAGCCACAAAGACAAATGTAAAGAATGCAACATCAGATTACAGCCCAAGACCTCAGTGAGGAAAGAGCAAGGATATATCAGCATTGTTGAAAGTCAAATCTGTCTCTTTCTTTATATAAAAGTTGATTTTTACTTAACTGCAGTTTAACTTGATGTTGTTGCCACAGAAATTCCTTTCCTTTTTTTAACATGCATTTTAAAGTAACAGTTTTGTGTGTCATCCACCCTAATAGACATGAAAATTCCAGACTGGAGCCACCAATCAGTTAAGTTGAAGATTTACAGAATTACCCTTGAATTCATAATAATGTACACTCTTTGCTGCTCCTGAAGCCAGGCAGATTCAGCAAAGCTAAATTAAGCAAAACTAGAGTGCTGGATGCCTAAAGACTACTGATAAAAGTCCAGCAGTGAAACGGCAACAATAAACTTGTTCATATGTGTATACATGAGCTAGGTGACAGCAAAAACGTATCTATCATCTAATGAATGAACATCAAACAGATGGTTACTCTTCCAAACAGAAAGATATGAAAAGAATCAAGCAAGTAAACTCATACCCAGACTAAGTTGAGGCACAGCAACACACAAAAGATCTTCACTGATATCATCTTCGGGAGAGGAGCAAACAGAACTCTGAAAAGATGCTTTTCACTGGTCTTTTGGTGCAATTTAAACCTTAATGCAAAGCTGAGATTAATCATTATGCTGCCTTCTGTTTGAAGATAAAACATGTCAAATGCTCCCCTCACCCTTTGGTGATTACTTAAGGCCTCTTGCACAAGTTTCTGATGTTGTTTGCTCCAGGTAAGTTTGTACAACACCAACATACTGGCAACACTGGGTATTCCTGGAAAAAAAATCTGTCTAAAGCTTGGTTTCTTGTAACTGGATGTTCAACTAGATTTATGCAGGACCCAGCAGAATCAACCAAAGCTTATTTACTGGAAAATACACCCTCTGTGTGATGGGCATTTAGCTAGAGTAATCAAAGAGTTGATATTTTGAAATACAAGTCATTGGTTTGCCCTTCCTGTGTGACTGTATTCTGCTGTTGTGAAATTCACTGGCCTTCCCAAAACAAGTAGTAGTCTAATAAAGGTTGATAGAGTCTATCCATGACTATGTTGTTATCAAATCAAATTAATTCCTGAGGAGTGTAGAGGTCAGTTTACATCAATTCTTATGGCTGGACTTTACTGGCATTTTTATAATGCATAGTGTGTTTAAACTTAAGCCATCTCTTACACAGATTGTCTATTATAAATTTTTATCAAGTAGCATTTGTTTGAAATGAACACTTACTGATGAAAATCATGCAGGGGTGGTACTTGAAAATGTTCCTGGACAGATGATAAACATAATTAAATCTCCTTAAGGGGTTACGCCTCCTTAATTTTTCTTATAAAGAATATAGTTTCTTTGTGGCAATGGAAGATGATGTGCTGCTGCTGTGAGCTCTAAAGTCTGACATTTACTGGGGAATGTTGTACATGGCTGTCATGTACTTGAAAGATCCTTTCCATCTCAAAAGTTGCCACTACAGTGAGCAGGAATGAGTAAGAAAACACTTCACTTGAGCAAGTGAGCCTGGTTTGTTAAAGAACAATATTCTCTCTTGGCTTTTTCAAACCATGTGATGTTGACAAAGCTCTCCTTCATTTACAGATTGCAACATTTAATCATATTCTGCTTTAATGGGCTGGCATTTTACAATTTATTTCATTCAGAGTTGCCTATTGTAGCTTTGGATTCATTCCAGCAGTCATTTCAGGTTTTGTCTTACTCTCTTTTTTTCAGCATTTGCTCCTGGATTTTCCCTTAGGAGACATCAACACTCTTTATGTAATGTTCACTGCAGTGGAACCTTCTCTCATCCCATTTTTGGCCTTGCATTTCATGCCTCTGTTATCTAGAAAAATCCTCTTAAACTGAACTTAAATACCAATATCACCAATAGTGAGCCATATCCTCAGGTAGCAAACTTGCTTACTATGATGGTGCTACATTTGATTAAGACCTCATCCACCAGGATCTGGTTTTGCACAACGAAGTGTCTGCATTACAGAGTTAAGACTTAAGCTTATCTGTGTGTATTCTGAAACAAGATGTTTTGGGTTTTTTTCAGTTCCCTGCAACACACTTTGTAAAGTCTTCTGTTGAATCCCAGACAGTGCCAGTAATACTATGATGAAATAAACCCTCTTCTGATTTCAGCAGCGAGTCAGACCAACTGATTTCAATGACAAATGACCAAACAGACCATGTATTACCTTTGCTCAGTTGAAGATCATCCAGCCATGGCTGTGCTGTTTGGTTGATAAATGTTCATAAGGCAGCTCCCCCAAAAAAGCAGATAATATAATACTTTATTATCACAGCAGAAAATAAATATAGTTACACAGCATAATGCTCAGCTGCCAATTTCAGCAGGGGGAGGATTGGTGGTTCTTCCCCACTCCAAGCCTTGCAAAGTTTTGTTCACTCTACTGCAGCAGTTCCACAAAACAATTATAAAGTGCTCAGAGGACAATACAATACTTCAAGGAAAACACCAAAATGAGAGTAGATCTTGCAGAATTAAGATTAATTATTTTTATGGAATAGGGTAAAATAGGCTCCATCTAAAATATGCTGGAGTCCATGGAGAATCTCCTACAGAGAGCAACAAGCACTGACTTTAACCCCCACAACAGATAAAAGAATCCCCTAAAGACCACAACCTTAGGACTTCTGTGCTCTGGAAAATAAGAATTGCTGTTACAACCTCCACATGTTCTCCTTGCAGACTGTGCTTTACCCCAGGATCATGTATGATGTTCCTTCCACTGAACCTGTTCCTCCTCACATTGAGTATGGATGGTGATCTGCAGGAAAGCTGCCCAAAGCTACATCCTGTTTTCATTGTATGATGATGTTCTGCACACTGTTTCAAGCTTCAAGGGTTTTCCAATGGTGCTCCCTTCACTCAGATGCCACTGTGTTTTACAATATTCATTCTCTGCCACAACTTTCAGTTAAGGTTGTCAAAAAGCAGTTATTAATTTTTGGAATTCATTTTGATAGTCTGAGACTTCAGAGCACACTTTATGTGCAAATCCTAATGATGGGAGTTGAAGCTCTGAGCCTACATTGGGGATCAGCTCCAAGACACAGGAAC
Source organism: Turnix velox (assembly GCA_013400935.1). Taxonomy (NCBI): domain Eukaryota; kingdom Metazoa; phylum Chordata; class Aves; order Charadriiformes; family Turnicidae; genus Turnix; species Turnix velox. Next base: position 123,671 of record VZTY01014327.1, on the reverse strand, counting down.
TGGGTGATGAGAGCAGGAATAACACCTAGTTCTGCAACATATCAGCTGTAAGTAAGATACAACTGTGTCCCTTGCAACTGAAGCATTCTTCCTTCATCCAGACATGTCACATTAGTTCTGGATTTCCCAGGCTGCAAGAGCTTCACTTTGTGATCTTCAGTAACCTCTGAACAAAATTTATGTCATTCAATATGCTTTAAAAATCAAGAGTTGTCAGAGGACATGAAACAGCAAATTTTCTGCCTTTTCAGCCACTCTAACAAAGGATGTGACAAATTGCTAAGTGATGTCAAGGTATAGCTTGCCAGTGTAACAGTGGACACAGTAGTAGCATGGCCAGGTCTTCTCTGACACTGAAGGAAGACACAGTTCTCTGGTGACCTTCAAATGCAGAAAACTTAAGCTCCGGTCCAAGTAAAACTCAGTCACCAAGACCAGAGAGACTGGAAAAAGCTGATAACTGCTCATAAACATACGTTGCAAGGGGTTACCTGCAACATGCAAAGGAGATTGCTGGGTAAAGATGGGGCAAAGGAGGAGCTCTTCAAGCTTTCCAGATGAGTGCTAAATTGTGGCCTGACCTTTATCCCATACCTTTGCTTTTGTGATGCAATTATCCAGCTACTTCTCCCTGTGTTTGTTTCAAAGGCTAAAGGCCAAGAGTTAGATAAACTTTGGATTTAACTTTAATTTATGATCAAAGACTAAAAAAGCAGTTCACCATTTCAGAGGCCCTGCTCTTGGCAGGCAGGTAGCCCCAGTAACAGTTAAGGAGTCTGTGGTTTAACTCTGCTTTGTGTGCCCTAGATATGAGCAAGTTCTTGTTTGTCCACAAATGCCCTTGTCTCTTGTCCCATCACCAAACCCCATCACCATTTTCCAACTGGTACCTTCTTCTTCTCTAATAATTTCCCTCTTTTGGACACCTTGGCTGAGACCTTGTGAAAATTTAGGACAGTAATTAACAAATCAGCTGTAAGAATAAGCCAATCTTAGTGCAGGTGAGCAACTCATAAAATGCCAGTTCATACCAGTGAAACAGGCTGAGAGATTTGGGGTTATTCAGCCTAGAGAAGAGAAGGCTGCAGGGAGACCTCAAAGCAGCCTACCTGTATGCTTTATCAGGGAGTGTAGTGTGAGGACAAGGAGTAATGTTTTTAAACTAAAATAGGTGAGATATTATGAAGAAATTCTTTCCTATCAGGGTGATGAAATACTGGAATAGGGTGCCCAGAAAAGTTATGGCTGTCCTATCCCTAAAATTGTTTAAGGCAAGGCACCCACAGCAGGGTACTTGGAACATGGTGGGCTTCTTACAGTTCCAACCATTCTATGTTTCTGTGGGCTATATAACAAATGAAACTTTTATTCAGAGCATATTTGAGAAACTTGTTATGCTCTGGAGTGAAAGATCTCTTCTTGATCATTGATAGGACACTTCCCAGTGTATCCTGATTGAAAATCATAGAGTTGGAAGGGACCTTCAAAGGTCATCTAGTTCAGTCCTCCTGCAGTAAATAGGGACTTCATTACTTGTGGCAAGCTCAGTTAAGTAGCCTTCAGCAGTAAAACTCTTTCAAGTTGCTATGTACTTTGATCTAAGACACTAATCAATCTTATCAGAAAACAGAATGAAAAATTTTATGGAGAAATAGGTCTAACAATTAACCCAAAACAAAGAGCAGGAACTACTGGTGTGCAAGTCCAAAATGGGCAGATAGAACAGGTTTGATCAGAGAAACCTTCCAATCATCATAAAGTTTATGTTTGTTTGGATTTGTTTGGACAACAGTAGAGCACAGATAGCAGGTTTGGATATTTTGTAATAATCAAAAATTTATTGAGAATTTGTACAGAAAAAAACCCAACCATGTACAGAGGTAAGCAGTGTTCAGAGTAAAATGCTTGGCCATTTCACAGTCAACGGTGTTTTATAGTCAAAACTGAACTCTGAAATATTAGGTAAGTTCAGTGTCTATGATATAAAAGATTTTTCCCCCTGTTCAGACCAGTCTTTATGAAATTGTCCCTTTACGAATCTCCAACCTACAAGAGAAAAAAAAGAGCAATTCAGTGTTATTCAGAAGAAAAAAGTACTTAAGGCTATGATTATATGTTGATTGTATTCACACATATATTTTCTAGTTGGAAATTTAAAATGTAGCATTTAAAACACACAGAGGCAAGGGATTATTTATGATCACGAGACTGTCCATTTAAATAACTGTTAGAAGAAACGGTAATGTGGAAGGTGCATGTTAAAACCAAAGTACAAGTCTTTCTGTGACAAAATGCTAAGCAAAGCCACCTTCTCTGAGATGCAGTGAGCTTCTGACTACAGCTGCCCATGCTCAGTGTTTGAAATGACAAGTGTCTTTGTTGTAATTTTAAATATCTCCTTGGCCCTTTGGTCAAACCTGTTTGGTGCTGCCTAAGTTGTGCTGCTGTCCATCTATCGACAGTCTATTGAATGGGATGATTTTCATTGATGTTTTCTTCATGGAGTACCACCGATCACGCCAGGTTGCCCAGATAATGCCATTGTCATATCCAGATGGACCAACATCTTCTGGCTTGTACACACCATCTAAAAAAACATGAGTAGGAACAAAACAGTTAGTTGCTTTCTAAAATAGGTATTATGACCACAGATTTTTCTGATATTAACACCTCCCTGGCATCCCTCAGCATGCCTACAGGTCCTGTTCACTGCTGCTCCCTCCCTAGTTTGCTTCTCTCAGGATGAATTCTCCCACTTTAGGCTGGAGAGGTGCTCTAAGTTCCTACTTCAGGTGTTACCAGTTATTGTGAAGAAATGGCTGTACCAGCTTTGGGAAATCCAGATGGCAAAACAATGAAAGCATCCCATTTTTCTTTGTCCCTAAATATGATGTCCTGGCTTATAGATATTTAGGAGATACTTTACCTATATAATATTTGCCATTGAGGTGACCAGCATGACATCTATTCATCCACCATCCAGATCCATCTTGCTCAGCACAGTTGCCAGCATAGTTGTCATTGTCATTGTCGTAGGTACTGAACCGCATGCCATTGTGAGATGTAAAGGATTTGTCACTGGGATCGTCTCCAAAATCAAAGCCATCAAAGGCATCCCCAGCTTCACCACCAATAAAGTAGGCATAAGTCAGTCGATACTTGTCTTGTTCACTTCCCACTTTGAATACAGCATAGTCAGCAGTACTGTCAACAAAGAATAATGATGAATATGAGCATGCTGCATTCCCAGGATACACATGTAAAAGCACTGCAAAAAGGAAACCTATTCATGGCATCCTGGTATTTGAAAAGGAATTGCTTTTGCATGATTTTTTGCTTCAGCTCAATGACGTACAATGATGTACAACCAACCCACTGTTTGTTCTCCCAAGTCCTTGAGAAAACTCTTAGTGGGAGGAAGGATGTACATCCCATGAAACAGCAAGGATAGTAAGACCTCTTGAAGAATGGAATATGTTAGAACAGAAAGGAATAGTTCAGTTGGAAGGGAGCACAATGATCATCTAGTCCACAAGATGCACAGGACATGAGGAAACTTGAAGAGAAGAAATAGATTGTTCTGCCAGTTCAACTAAGCCTGCTAGCACATGGCCTTCATACAGACACACGTGCCTGGCAGAAAGTCATATACATTGCAATGCTGTGTTCTCTGCATGTCAGCAGGTTTAAGAGCTCATAATTTCTTCAGAGAGCTGTACAAACTGACACGTGACGGGGAGCAGCAGCTTTTAAGTTGTCACTTTTGGAATCATCATGAGCAAGTACCCTTTTTTGCCACTCCAGTCCTCCAGCTCTATTCGCAAGGTGTATGGCAGAGCAGACTGTGTAGTTATTAAATGAATCTTTTCATTGCCCAGCCAGAACTCAGTGGTGTCATCTGGAGACAGATGTCCAAATCCTTCTTTATATTGAATCCAACTTTTCTTGAAGTCCTCACTCCCGTCCAGTCTCTGTGGGAAAAAAAACCCCACAAAATCTAAACACACAGTCAAAATCTTACATAGGTAAATAAAAACATTGTTGTTGGAATAAGCTTGCTCATGGTAACAATACATAAGTAGCATACCCTCTGTAATACTGTCCAGCCGTTGCCATAGGAGTCAATCTCACAGTAGACTAGGAATGACTGCTTGGCTTTTTGAGGCTTGATAAAGTACAGACCACTTTTTCTGGCACCTTTATTTGCAATGTCTTGACAATCTGAAGTAAAGATATTCAGTGGATGGTTATTGATCTAGCTACAGTTCTACCTTCACACTTATTTGATATTGTAACTTAATGCAAGAAATGCAATTCATCTAAATGTCATTGTTGCAAAGTTATCTATTTAATCCACATAAAGGCCATTGCTATAAAATCCTCCTAAAGTTCACAGGACTTGTGTCACATGAGGAAGAATTAAATCTCACATACACCTTAAGCAACTTACATATAAAATATAGCCATTGCATTAATTTCTAAAGCAGCAAAAGTGGCATTTTTTGGAGCAAATGGGATATTTTTTATCAGGTGACTCAACTGAAATGATATAATGAATTACTTTCTGTTTGTCTGATGTCTGTAGAAGTTCTCTCCCTGCCCATTCTGTTTAGCACACATTTTGGGCAAAAAGGAATGCTCTGAGCATCTACTTGGCACTTAGACCAATCCAAACACTGCTTTCATAACACACAATCTTATATACCTTTGCAAAAATCTATGGCCCCTTAGATTACAAATGGCTCATCACTGTGAAGCCAATTGGTGATATGTGTAGCTAAATTAACTCTCCACCCTACAAGAATTATTTTGTTCACCTCTTCCAGTTGTCTCCTGTATTTCAGCTGTGTCTCTGCATGGCTCTTGACAGTGTGCCTCAAGCTGGGCAATCTTCTGTTTCAGTTGGGCAATTCTGTTACTGTTCAATATATGTGCATCTGTCAACTGCCTGGATAAAAAGATATAAAAAAGACATATTGTTTCTGCTGCTTCTGAATATGGAATACACATTTCCCTGCACACATGCCTCATCTATGTATCATGCTGTTGCATATATGACAGTAAAAAGGAATGTCTCTATTAGCACTAATATTTAAAGATAAGACAACTAGACAAAATGAGAAGGCATGGCCTTATACAAAGCTTAATTTGACTCTAGCTGGCAAAACTCAACCAAGAATTAATGTATTCATTTAAGTATATTAAAAGTTTTTTTTGTTCTCCTGAGTAAATGATAAATTATTCCTCTTTAATTGTGAGTGCATTTGTAAAATGTAAATGCTGTAAATAAACTGCTGCAAGCATCAGAATATTCCACACACTTTGCTTTACAGCACAGACTCCTATTACTGAAATGTCCAAAGGTCCTTAAAAATTTTAGGAGTAGTTGGCACAGGTAAAGGAACACAAATAAAAATCTTGCCATGCTTCCTGACTTTCTTATCTTACATTCCTTTCACAATAAATGGCTTTGGCAGATGAGCATATCAGAATGCAATATCAAACCCTCATGATCCTTCTGTGTCTTGCTGAACAGCTACTAGTGACAGTGTGGGTACAATGGGCCACATGAGCACAAAAAAACCTTTCTGTGAGAGCTTTAGCTAGATTTGAAAAAAAAAAACAATTTGGATTTTTAAGTGATACAGAAGGTGGAAGATACCTACTGTATAGTATTTTCATGAGACAAAATAGTGTTTTCATATCTGATGATTTCTTCAATTATTTTCTTGGACTTCTGAGTGTAATCATCAATTGAATCTGTAAAACAGACAAAGGTAAAAATTGTTATAATTAGGCAAATTAAAAAGCATTAAACCCACATAAGTTCTATTTTTCAGTCGATTAGTTATTTTTTTATTCTCACTTGGTAGTTTCTGTTTCTCTGGAGGATAGAGGCTTTGGATGTGTTGAATCAAATGTTCTGTTGTTGCTGTGGAGTTAGTAATTTGCCGCAAGATTCTCTCCATTTCCTGCAGTTCATTATCCATAGTAAGATGGTATTTATTGAAGAAATCTGCAATGCCACAGGTTGTTGGGCAGTAGCTACCCTGAAGATGGAAGAATAATTGTCAATGTATCAGTAGCATAAAAAGGAGAGCAGATATTTGGTCTGGGGAACTTTCACAAACAAACTGGATAAAAAATGGCAAATGTTTGCCACTTTATCTGTTGTGTTTGAATTTACAGAGACAATTTACTTTTACACTGCATGCATTAACTATTGCTTGCAGCATCTGCTGGATGTATGCTTTCATCAGCACTGAAGCCTGCCATACATTTTCACCAAGCTTATACTGTTTTTAACAAATAACAGGCTGAAGTGCAATGCTTTTAATAAGCATCAAAAATAACACTGAGGATCAAGTGATAACAGTAATTAATAATCAGCACAGGACAGTGTTAATTAGACTCCAAAAATGAAAGAAAGCTGTTCAGGTACTTACAAATCGTTCATCTAATATGCAGCAGTTATCTCTGGTTGCAATGTACTGGGGGAAAAAAAGAGGACTATTTTCAGTAAATTTTCTCCTAATGACACTTCTCGTGTCATGGTGTTTTCTAACACCATCTCTTTACTCACCGCCACACTGGTAGAAAAGAGCAGGGAGAGGAGAGGCCCCAGGGGAGCCCAGCTGCCTAAACTCAGCACCATGGTGTCTAGCCCAGCAGAAGCTGCTGACTGCTCGGTGCAGTCAATGTCCGACCCAGCACGGGGCAGCAGAGGTTTAAGGGAGCAGAGGGCGGGTACTGGGAGGTTGCGGGAAGAGGTGGGGTAAGGGTTGAGGTGGATTCCCAGAATTTGGATCCATCTCTCACTCCTCCCATTTTCAGAACCTGCTTCACACTCTCCTGCTTGATGTCTACTCCACCTGGGAGACAGGAAGGTGAGATGAGGCATGGAGAGGCTCCTTCTAGTAACTCGAGTACTAAGGAAACTCACACGTGGGTTTTGGGATGAGAGCTGGCAAAAGTTTCACTCAAACAGCAGAAGAAAATGTCATACTAGCTGAAATACATGGAACAACTACCAAGAGCCTAACAATGAATAATGTTTTGTGGTTCTGTAGCACTTTTGCACACTTTGTGAAGGGAGTCAACCTCATTCTCTCTCTTTTGCACATGACAAAACTGTGGCAGGAAAGGTATTACGGGACTCTGGGCAGTGCTATATCTGAAAAGAAACCTGTGTATTTCTTACTGGCAATGGAATCATGAATCTTCCCTAGCCTTCAGTTTGAGGAGTCCATCTGAATGACTTGATGAGTTCAAAGCTTTCTTGCTTGCTGAGGACTTAAGGTTTTTTTGGTACTTGCCCTCTCTTTTGCACCTACAAGACTGATGGCAGTTCTCTTTTCTGCTACAGACTTCATCCCAGCTAAATTATTTTATGTCTGTGTTCCTCTGTACTGTCTGTATCCGTTAAATTAATAACATTCTACTCATCTCTGTACTTGAGATGCACAGAGAAAGCCTGTTTTTGTGATTGTATGAAAATCCATGTGATGTGACAATGAAGCTTTTGACTTCAATATATTTGATGAAATGATGAACAGAATGATGGGACTGGTAATCAATGCTAGATCTGTTGGAGTTGTTTTTTGTGACTTCAGGAAAATTACTTCAACACTGTACATCATGTTTCAGTTTTGGTAGCATTTAAAATCCTTAGACACAGTTCTTCTGCAGAAGCTAGATGTTATATTATTATAAAAAATTATGCCCTGAAATATGGAGAGTTCCTGACCTGTATATTCTATTTTCACATGGTCACATTGGGTCAAACAGAAGGTTCCCATCATGCTCAAGGAATGAGACAAACACTGCTAGAAGGAAATCTGAACATTTATGATGCTAAAAAGTAATTTAATGGAATACTTATATTAACCTCTGTTCAAGAAAGAGTAACTTCACCAATGACCAGTGAGTTAGCTGCCAGGCTCCCAAAAGTCCTTTCCAAAGGATGACCCATGCTAGACATTTACTTTCCTAATTTCAGCCTGAACTACCTCCAAGAGTCATCCTGAACATGCTTCTGTTGTCCTTATTGGTACAAATAGAACATGGCTAACCTTTTATGTTGTTAGCTCTGTTTCCTGAAGAGTGCAAATAAAGTAAATAAAACTGGGTTAAAGTCTACCTGCTCTTGCGGTTTTTATTGTTGCTTCATTAGTGCAGTTAACATGAACTCAGGAAAGTACTAGTGAATTTCCTAGGTGGTGCTGCTGCTTCACTGGCTGCAGGTCATGGCACAGGGTCGAGAGGAACACCAGGGTTACAATTCCAGTGTCTGCATACCACTAGGATTGCCTTACATAGAATTACAATGAATGGTATGAACTTTGTAAAATAACTGGCTGAGATTCAACCATAGATGTGCACTCCAAAGGGCACATAATGTTTATGAAACAATAGGTGAACCACATAACACAATCATCTTTTAACAGTGAAAATATCCCCCTCTTTTATCATTAATAGCAGTACACACAGGTTTGAAATGCTTTCAGAATTAATAGTAAGAGCATCAAACTATGACTGCATAGATCTACATTCATGAAGGAATCAACATTAAACATGGTCTTATGAATACCAAATATCTGTACAATGTATTTAAAAGTCTTGCCTAGTTGAATTTTGTTTCAGAAGCTGCAAATTTAAGTCACTTTTACTTTACTGATTCCACTGTCATGATTTAGTCTTGAATAACTAATCATTTCATATCTTTGCTTCCTTCTCTTGTTTTCTGCAGTTTTGCCTTGTGTAACTTAGAAATAACTTGTTCCTGCTTTTCAGTCAGTTGAAAACAACTGGAATTCTGAGTGGTATGGCTGCATAGTAGTTTTCCTCCCTTACATGCTATTTTGTCTTTGTTAGTCCTGGCCACAAAACAGCTCACCCATTTACCAAACAAATGTGCTGGAGACCTGGTTGTACCCTGAGATGTGTCCAGAGTAAATTGACCATGTTGATTTTCTGGCCAGTTTTTTTCTTTCCAGTAAGTCTGTTTGCTGATTTGGTAACAAATGAGACGTGGTTCATGTAGTAAGGGCTGAAGGATGTGTTCTTAAAGTCAGTTTACTTTTTTCTTGCAGTTTATTTCTGAGTGGATAGTAAAAGTGAATCATTATTTGTTTAAAAGACTCTGCATCAACTCAATTTGATCGGTACTTTTGTCAAACAGCTACCGGGAGACTATCCAACACCTTCCTGTCATTCATAGTAAATATGTTTGTAAATTAGTTCCTGAAAATCAACACGTTCTTAACAGCTGTCTAGGAAGAACAGCTGCTTTTTAAACTTACGACTCATACTTACATGCTTTAAGAATCTAACTAGAGCATTTCATAAAAGTTGTAGTGATATGTTTTAAGGTTTCCAGTGGGGTTTTATTATTCATTATTTATTGTTTTGATTTGAATTTGCATTTTTTTCCAGATGTTCCAGCAGTAATTTTGTTACGTAAAAAACAATACCAAAAATATTTCTAAACCTGCCTACTTTGCTTTACAACCTGTCACCAGTATGTATTACCCTGCTTGTACCACTAACAAGCCATGCAGATTAGTGGGCAAAATCCCTTTTGCTATGTCAATTAAGGAGTGAGCAATAATTAGGATGAGAATTAGAGACAACTAAATAGGTAGCTAGTAACTGAGGTCATGCCGCTGGGATGCTACAAAACCAACTGAGGAAAAGTGAAAATGAAAAAAAGAAGTTTTGTAACTCATCTTTCGCTTTCAATATTCAAAACCTGGGGCAAAAAGGTAAACAGCAACATTTGTGTCAACTCAATAGTCCACTCTGTACAACAGACTTCTTCCTCACCCTTCTTGAAAAGAAACTCCTGGAGCATTTGTGAGTCAGCAGAATTCAGCTCTCAGCTGCCCTGCAAAGGAGAGGCTTTAATTTCTTCTTACCTATAAGTTATATTCACATACTCACTATGTTTCAGTTCAAACATTGGAAGGAAGAAAGGAAGGAAGAAAGGAAGGAAGGGAGGAAGGAAGAAAAGGAGGGAAAGAAAGGAATGTAGTCATTTTGTATCAGAAGAGCTTTCCAGTTTGGAAAGAATTCATGGCATATTTTGCTACATTCAGACTGTGAATGCAGAAGAGAGACTTTCACTTGCTTTAGAATGTATTCTTAAATGATTCTGGGATTTAATATATTCTTAAATCTAAGAATGGAAATTAAACTTATGAATGACTGCTAAAAATCATATGGTTGATTCCTCGTGTTCTTGTGGTTATTTTTCCCTGTTCATAGTATAGCAATGTGAAAGACCTTTTGGTTTCTGGAAACAACAGCTGAGGGTTTTTCATGAAGCCAATGCATCATTGATTTGACACATAGTCAACACACAGGATAAAATCGAGGAAGGCATCTAATCACTGAAGTGGTTCAAGAAGTACCTCATGTACATAAGCCAGATGTTTGACAGTTTGAGTTATCTTATCTTTGAAAAATAGAGTGTTTAGTGCTTACTTTCATATGCTGAAGATTTTATTTAAACATTTGTTGTTTCATCATATCTGAGGTTTTCCAGGAAGTACTAAACATACTACAGTGTGTAGTATGTGTGGATCACACGTGTGGATCAGTTAAATGTCATTATTGAGTCTGAATTGTTTGTGCCTTATATAGGGTTATTACACGCAACATGGAAAATTCACTACTTTTACTGATTCACAGAGATAATTTTCAGCTGTTGATTCTCTTAGAAATGGTTGGTTTTTAGACTGTCTGCAAAAGAGAGATTGCAATGTATGCATTACCTTCTGGGCAAGAGCAGTGAACTCCATTTGTTAAACAAAGAGATGCACTAATTTGGAGGAATGAGATAAGTAATAAATTCAAATATTTGCTGAATATTTTGTAATTAGTTGAGAGGACAGAGCCTCAATAAACTAACCGAGCCTACTCAATAAACTATGGTATTTGTCAATATCTACTGACAGGAGCTTATTTATAGTGACAATAAAGAAAACACAGCAAAAATGTAGCATACATCACAATAAACCCCTTGTCTGGGAAATACTAATACTTTGCTTGCACTTTTTTAAGCAACCAGAGGAAACCTGGCTGTCACAAAAATAATGGGAAGTGTATTTGCTTTCAGGAAATGTACTTTGTATTTGTCTTTCCTGACTTCCCCAATTAGCTTGGAACACTATTAATTTGGGATGATGGCAGTATTAAAATGTATTTCACATTTCCTTTACATCTCATCGGTGCTCTATGCTAGCGCACAGATCTTGCAGGGTGGGAAGCATAGATCTACTGCTGAAACATTAACAGTACTTGTATAATAAAAAAAAAAAAATCCAAGTAATTTTTTTCTGTGTAATCTTTTTCTTTCTCCAACATAAAAATTAAACCCAGAATGTACTTCCCTCATCATTCTTGAAATTTATGTGAGGAAATAAAAATTTGGCTTATTCTTGAGAACCAATGGATGCAGATTCCCATCATGCAATAGAGTTACAGTGTCTATTATTGTTGAGCCTTATCCCTGTATAGGCCACAAATACAGCCAAGTTTTTAACTAGCACTTCCATGTATGGGGATGTAGAGGTAGGACAACGGTTTTAAACTAGGGCAGGGAAGGTTTAGGTTAGACATTAGTAAGAGGTTCTTCCCCATGAGGGTGGTGAGACATTGGAACAGGTTGTCCAGAGAGGTGATGGAGGCCCCATCCCTGTAGACATTCATGACCAGGCTTTCTGGGACTCTGAGCAACCTGATCTAGTGCAGGATCTCCCTGCTCACTGTGGTGGATTGACCTATATGGCCATCGAAGGTCCCTTCCAACCCTGTGATACCATTTTCCGTTTGAATTTCTCACAGATTTGTTACTGACTGTAGCTTCTTCTGGGCATACAGCGACATCTGATGTCCACAAAGAGCAATACACTCTTTCTCAAATCTGTTAAAAGCCAAAAATCTCAATATTACAACTTGTCCACCCCATAACATCGCTTCACAAGCCTACCTGGAAAAGAGGCTCTAAATTTCTTGCCTCTCTTTTCATCAAAACAATCCTAACCTCACATACAGAATGATGTGCTCTCAACTAATTAGTACTACAGCACTAGCTCAGTATCATGCACATGTTGGTTATTAATTCTGTAACACACATGTAAATATCCCTATTCAAATTTGCTGAAACTGTATTCACATTCCATAAGGGCTTTAGAGTGGTTTCTGACAAAGCAAGATCCAGCCCACCACAGTACCGTGAGCAGTTGCTGTCAAAATCCACCCTAAGAAGAAAGAAGGAAGAAGAAAGAAGGAAGAAGAAAGAAGGAAGAAGAAAGAAGGAAGAAGAAAGAAGGATATTTTGTACCAGGCAGTGCTCTTTCTGGTTCTTGCGTCAAAGGAGCTATAATAACTGTAGGACAAAGCTCCATGAAGTCAGCTGTGTATACATAACACAGCTCTTTCCCCTACTGTGATTATTTTAATATTTACTACCTTATAGGGACTCAAAACCTGCATGCTTTCAACATAAATAATCCAATAAACAAAGTTAGGTCCTCTCTACGTGTAGGGAATCAACTTTTCTTTCTCTGTGAATTCCTTGATTTTGCCTGTTTGAAAATTTAGTCCAGTAATTGTTCCTAATTTCTCAGGCACTTGGAAGGTTAGAAGATGTTTCTTTGTGGTCCTTTTACAATAAGAAATCATTGTGCCTCCCTACATAAAGAATTAAATTCTGAGATCACAGCATTGACTATTTTCTGTCTTCTCTCAGCTACACCTTTTCAAACTGCAATTAGAAATCAGTCCAATTGCATACTTTAGCAACAGTTCTCAGGTGTACTTTTCGACTTATTTTCAACATTATAAATGTTGAAATTATAAATAAATTATTTTCAACTTTATAAATGAGTGACACCACTTCTTGGTATCATATACTTAGCACCATCAGTGTAACACAGAACATTGTCTTTTTCAGTGTACCTGCAAAGACCCCCAATTTCATCAATGTTTCACTTGCAAGAGATTATTCAAAGCTACACAGAATCAAAATGCATGTGTGAAGGCAGACCTAGCTGTTACTGCACTGTATTAGCATTAGTCAGCAGGACCCTGACTCTGTCACAGTCCTCGTCACATCAGACAAGTAATGTGGATTTTCTCTAATGTGCTGAATTACTTCTGAGGTCACCTCCTGAATGCGGAGACATTCAGAGACATCATTCCTCTATTGAATTTGCTGGTTTGGTAACATTCATCTCATGTCCAATGACTAGATATTCACTCTGAGAGTTGAGAAACTCTTTCCATCAAAACTGAGATGTATCCCCACAGAAAGCCTTTTTAAATTACAGCATGAGGAAAAGCTTTCACAAAAAAAATTCATAATCAGATCATGTGATATTTAGAAGGACCTGAGGGTGTTGCTGGTCCAGGTGGCCAAAAAGGCCAGTAGTTTCCTGGCCTGTATCATCAATAGTGTGGCTAGAGAAGGGATTGCCCCCTCTGTACTAGGCACAGGTGAGACCCTACTTTCAGTACTGTGTTCAGTTTTGGATGCCTTCTTGCAAAGAAAAAGGTTGCAGGTCCAGAGAAGGGTAACAAAACCAGAGAAGGATCTAGAGCACAAGTTTTATTAGGAGTGACTGAGAAATTTGGGTTGTTTAGCCTGGAGAAAAGGAGGTAGAGAGGAGACCTTATTGGCCTTTACCTGGAAGGAGGCTGTAATGAGGTGGGAATCAGTCTCTTTTTGCAAGTAACAGCTGATGAGAGGAAATGGTTTAAAGTTGTGCCAGGGTGGTTTAGTAGCTCAGTAGTCAGCTGGGTTTCAGAACATCTAATCCAACCATCAACACAACTCTCCCTAGACAGCGAATTGAACCCTTGACTCTCAGACTACAATTCTGATGCTCTCCCAGCTGAGCTACACACTCAGGGTTAGACTGGATATTAGGAAAAATTTCTTCACTGAAAGGGCTATCAAGCACTGGACCAGGAGATACATAAAAGAGAAGCAGATGTGGTGCTTAGGGACATGACTTAGTGGTCGACTCGGTACTGTTAGGTTTGACATGATGACCTTGAAAAATCTTCTCCAACATAAAGGATTCAATGATTTTGATGCTGTCTTAACCTTGAGCTGGATCTCCACGGTTAAGGTTAATTCCCCAAGTCTGGTGCTTCAGCCGAGAAGTGGACACCTCAGGATTGCAGCCCCAAGCCTGCCCGACACGGATCCCTGCGCTGCGTCAGCCACCGCAGCACTTCAGCAGCCTTCAGCTACAACTGAGGGGACCAGCTGAGCCTCTCGGAGCTCCTGTCATATTCTCCAACCAACCGCAGCCCGTAAGCGTCCTTCCGTAACGCCCCCAGCAAGCCGTTCGGCCGGGCCGGGCCGGGGCGGGCCGCTGGGCGGTCCCGGGCCGGGGCCTCAGTCGGGGGCGTCGCCCAGGAGCCCTCCTGCCGCCGCCATGAGCTGCGCCGCGCTGCTGGGACTGCGGTGTGCGCGGCTGTTGCGGGCTGCCACCCGCTCCCCCCGCTGGGGCAGGCGGCGAAGCACCGGCTGCGAGCCCCCGGCGGGCGCTGCGGTGCGTATCGGCT
>VZTY01014327.1:23154-100622 GCA_013400935.1 Turnix velox | reverse complement strand
TTTTTTCCATATTGATCTCTCAAACACCTCGTTAGGGTCCTTGAAATATCGAAGGCCCTCAGCATGTTCTAACATAGGAAACAATTCCTTTCGATAATCTATTTTCAATCCCCGCTTTTCTAAAAAGCATTTAAACAAGTCATACACTGCTTTCCTTTCCATTACTTACGTTGGTGCCATTGCAGACCTCCCAAAGGCGTCGTGCAGCGCATATCGACCGGAGCTCATCTATATGATGCTCCGGGGCGAACGGGACTATTTCCTTTGAGCCCACCTTTGTGCAACTCTGGGAAAAAATTCTTGATCGCCATCCATCATTGTGCAGGACTCGAACCCAATGCAACTCTTGAATAAAAGGGTGAGGGAAGGGGTGGGTCGGCCTCCTTTGAGCTCCACAGATGTGTGCAACGCTCCGGGAGAAGCTGGCTATGTCCTTTGAGTCCACCGTTGTGTCACTCTGGGACAAAAGTCCCTGTTCGGGCGCCAGATGTCGGGATCGGAGTTGCGGGAGAAACGCCTCATGCTATCATGATCAGCAAAATCTCATTTATTGAGAGCATCAGTCAAGCTTATATATAGCTATGGTTAACCATGCCCACTACTCACTCCGATTGGTCACATGTTACATCCATCAATGTAGAACCCTCCCCTTGCGGTTTCTCTCTTTCCTCCTTCCGGTACAGTTGACCACGAGTTCCTTGTTCACTAGTTCCTCGGCACCTCCCTCAGGCCGCCAAGGACAACAGTGGCTGGGTTCCAACCTGGCGAGGTCTGCCTCAGGCCTCGATCACTGTCTTTGTCTTGCTCTGAGAACTTGATGGCAGTCGTTAACTCCCTAGCCTGTGCCCATCTCCCAACATGTAATCATGAAGCTCTAAAACTTTTCAGCGAAGTTACAGAGAGTCCTACCATCTTTCACCAGTATTTCACTCTTCTACCCTCGACTTTAAGGGGGCAAGGTTAAGGAACAAGTTTATTTTTGTTTACCACAAGGTGGCGATGATAGAGTTCACTTTGGTTTTATACAGAGATGAAGTTAGGGGGGGGGCAGGCAGATGTGGTAGCCTAAAGCACCGGACTTTTTGAGTGGGTAAATAGTTTTATTTTAAGCAGTTGAGTTAAAATGCCACGTTTCTTGAATTCTAAAGAATTATACAGACAGGATGTGTGCTCTTTTGAAGCATGTTGCTTAGGTTGTGTGTTCTTGTGAATGACCACACTATGAGAGTATTTTGTGTCTTAATAAGAAGAAAACTGAAATACAGCTGAGCTCTTCTTCAGCTGCTGCAGAGTTAATTAGTAATACACATACAAGTATCTACCTGTTCATCAGATTTCTGCACTTAAGTAAAAATATATACAGTGAATTGTTAATAAAAGTGTTAAACATATGTTTTATGTGTAGTTTTCTGTGCTGTCTGACACTTTCGTTAGTATATTATTTTAATTTCTCTTCTAGTTTGGCTGGAATAGGGATGAATATGACTTGCTAGCTGCTGGAAGGTAAGTTGTATTAGAAGAAATTGGTAAATCTCTGTTATCCTGCCACTATATGAAATATAAGCTTATGATTTTGTGTATTACTATTGAATCAATGTATTTAAATAATTTTGTTAGCTTTTGAGCCTTTTAAAGGCTCACTTAAGACTTCCATATATAAAATTATTTCTTTAACCAACTTGAAATGACAAAATAAGGAAAGGATTGAAAGATTTTATTTTAGATCTTTTTGTTCCTGTCCATTGCTGTCCGTTTTGACTCAAGATAATGAAATTTTACAGTCCAGACCAGTGATTCTCAGCTTTTTCTGATTGATCATCACTGTTGATAGATGAGATGTTAGCAGATACTTCTCTCTGTGCATCTTTGAGGATAGTTCGGTCAGGGATCAGCATCCTTGTATGGTTTTGCAGAAACTCAGTGTCTGTATTCTTTTGTGCAAGCTTAGTTGTTAGTCCTAAAGTTAGGATCTCAATGCAGAAAGCACTCTGTCACTTAATTTAACATTATCCATTGTATGACTGTGTTGAAGTCCAGAAAAATGACTGGCTACTTGGGTAACTCAAATACACCTAGGATAGAACATGGTAATGTTTTTGGACCTCCCTTTGCTAGAGAGTAAACATGGAGAGAAACTCCAGCTCCTCTGAATTGGGGATGATAACGAGACATAGATTTTTCCCTATAATTCTCCTGAGTGCTTATGAACTATCGCAGTTGAAGGTTTGAAAATCATAATATGTAATCCTAATGCATTCTGTCATTCACACAGGAAATAAAATCCTGTATCTCTTGGTTTAAAAATTAGCTTCTCATGTTTAGTTATGCACAATATGATCTGTTAAGATTATGAATTTAAATCAGGTTTCTTGAAATGAATGATGAAACTTGTTTTTTGGTGTCAGGTAATTCTTTAGGATTTATTTCAGGAAATTAATTTGATTCTTTGTGTGAAAGTTATTGATTTCATCTCTTACATTTATTTTTCAAAATCACAGAATGTTTAGTTATTTGAATACCATTTTTCCAGCCTTGCAGGTCATCTCATTGAATGTGGTGCTCAGTGTACAGGTGGAATATTCACAGATTGGCATGCCGTACCAGACTGGTAGGTGACCATGACATCAGCATGTATATTTGTAGTGGACCAGAGATGAAGTTTCCTGCTATATCTATGGTGTGAAAACTATTTTTACTTTCCCTTCAGAAAGGCACTATGGTCCTCTTGATATTTTTCTATCTTAATGTTACCCTTCTACAAGTTCTCCCTGTTGCAGTTTTTCTTTGTTGCCAACTGGTGGCTCGCTTTGTTAACATAAGAAATGGATGATATGAAAAAAAAAATTTAGCCCTTTGATTTTTTTTTTAACTTTTTTCCTGTTATTTTTTCTGTTCTTTTATATTCTGTATTTTGGAATGATGTATTACTGGTTTTCATGGATGATTGTAGTGAAAAAGACATGTGCATATATGCATATATTGGTGTTTCACCAGCCTTCACTTGGATCAGAGTTGTCTGCTCTGCAGTCATGAATTTTGTCCCTCCCAAGTAAATTTTATATATGTGTGCCCTAGTCCTTTCCTGCTGTGTGACCAGATCTCCACAAGTTCCCTGGGTATCATGTGTTCAAACCTTACTTAATGGAACTTTCATGTATGTAGGTCCTTCTTCCTGCTGAGGAGAAACTAATATAGCTTACTTTTGACCAACCTGTTTGTAAGAGTGGTTTAAAAGTAGTCAGGGGATGTGTTTTGACTAGAATGAGTGTGTTTATTTCTATTTTCCTTAGAATGAGAGGGAGGGCATGCTGTGTTTTGGGAAAGGCAGTGTTTCCTTTATGTGATGAAGGGAAGGGCTGAAGAGCAGTGTGAGAGATGCAGGAGAGAAGGATGACTTTTGTTGCTAGTGTTCCTGCTAGTAGTCGGGTGAGTGAACCAGCAGGACCCTGCTGGTCCTGTGATGTGAGATCCACTCTCTTGAGTTAATTCCTTTGGGCCCCCAGGCTTTTTTCTCCTCCTTGTAGTGTGGTGGGTTTCGGGTTTTTTATTTGTTTGGTTGTGTTTTTTTCTGATTTGGGAGTGTGATCCTTAAACGTGTATTCTGCTTTTCTGAGTTCCTGAGCACTGCTGGTTTACAGGTGAAGGTACGTACAGCATTGAAAGAATAAGTCAGTCATTTCTTTTCACTTGTTGAAAGGCTAGTAGCCCAGGACAAACTGCACTCACTCTTCACAGGGAAATCAAATGAGAAGGTTTATACTAACAAGATGCTTCGCAGTTTGAAAAGCTTATAACTGCTAATCCTATTCCTGTTCTCTTTTATCTTCTGATGACTTTATGCTGTATCTTGAGATTTCTTCAAATCTCCTGTAATTGTTAACTCCAAAGGACCTTGTTTTTTTAAAAGAATGGAATAAAAATCAATACTACTTTTCTTGTTGAAATGCTTGGTAGTTCTTTAAGAATTTTTCAGTGAGAAATAGCAGTCTGGCTTAAAATAAATAAAGTTTGAGTATGTAGGATTAAGGTACTGCTGGAGTGTGAGTAGCTAATTTACAGACAAGCACAAATGTTGGATATGTATAGCTAATACAATTTTTACATGTACACATGCATAGGTATGTCTAAAATCATGGTAGTCTTACAGCTTAGAGCCAACTGATCTTGACCTGAATAATTACAAAAAATACAGGCTAGCACTTGATACTTCTCTGTAACCTTGTCTGCATTGATCTGCTTGTGTACTTCTGGGCCATGATTGTATTTTTGCTACAAATAACAACTGTTATTTGTTAAGCCTGCTAAAGAATTAATCTTAAATTAAGGTGCTGTGGGTTTTTTTGCAAATTCGGAAAGTCTTTTGGATTTAACTGATCCTGATTGAGGACCAGAAACAACGGATGTAAATTGGAAGGGGGTAGATTTGGACTTGACATAAGAAAGAAATTCTTTACAGTGAGGGTGGTGAAACACTGGAACAGGTTGCCCAGAGATGTGGATGCCCCCTCTCTGGAGGTTTTCAAGACCAGGCTGGACATGGCACTGAGCAGCCTGATCTAGTGGGAGGTGTCCCTGCCTATGGCAGGGGGGTTGGAGCTCTAGGATCTTTAAGGTCCCTTCCAACCCAAACTATTCTATGATTAAGTACTTGAAAGAAAACTGTGTTACATATCAGCCTTTATGATATACTCCTAAAATTAATCAAAACCAAAACAACCTTGAATTTTGTATTTGAAGAAGCAGTGTAAAAGACTGAAGTGAACTTGTGGTCCAGCACATCTGTTCAGGAGAGGGGAGGAGATTTGTTGGAGAGCTTTTCTGCCGCCTTTCCTGCCCTGAAAAATAGTTGTTTACTATATTTAGACCCAGCTTCATGAAGAGGAAATGCCATAAAAGCTTTTGGTTTTCAGAAGAATGTGTTTTGCATTTGATAGCTTTGTAGAAACCTTGAGGTTTTGTTATATAGACAGTGTGAATCTGTTATCAGTCCATGCAAATAGTGCATTGCATAATAAAGCACAATTCCTATAATGACCAAAATGTGCAATACCTGCTACCACCAACATTACTTATATTGCAGGTAGGTCAACAGAGCTCTGACAGAGCTTGCAGAAGTTACTTACCTGTGTTACCTGTTAAGGATTTCTCCCTCATTTTGGAAAAGCTATGCTTTTAGCAGTCTCCTGAAAGTAAGGATTTCTATTTTAGATCTCAATAAGACAAAGTGTCCGTGATACATAATGTTAAATGCAAACCATCCCAACCAAGTCAGTAAACGCGAGGAGGAAACAGCCAAATCAAACCTCTGTGTTTGCCATTCTTTTACATAGAAATTTCTCAGTACTGTGAGTGTGCTCGTACATCCAAGACCACTTAGCATTCAGCTCTGCAAACATTTACCGGACCTTTTCGCTGGAGGTTAAGAAAACCTTTCGCAGTGCTTATGCTGTTCTCTCCTGACTAAACGCTAGAGGGCAATCTCTCTTTTCCTCTCATCTGATTTCAGAGAGTTGGTTGGGTTATAATTACACTCAGGAAATTTTTTTTAGCGTGTTTGGGATGTGTTTTTTCTCCCCAAGAACAGTAGTCTACATTGCTCTTCTGTCTTTTGTTGCCGAAAAGGGTGTAAAGATAGTGCTAAGAAGGACTGACAGGTGTGAGTTTTTCTAACTTAGAAACAAGTAAAAGGAAGTATTTATCAAATTTTAGGTTTATAAACCTTAGCTGTCTGTTGTTTATGCGTAAGCAAAAATAACTGTATAAGCAAACACTTCAAACTAAGTGAAGTTAGTCAGCGTTTGCATTCTGTGATGTCTGAGTACTGAGGTGTGGGGCCCAGTTCACTTGAAATAATAGTTTTTCACAGTTATTTTTTTTTAAAGAAATACTTCTTGAAAAATTTGATGCAAACCAGTTCTGGGAACTCGATTTCAATGCAAAATTGTACTTTAAATCTCAGAGATATTCATGTGGCTATATTGTCCCGTCTTATGATTGGCTGTTAAAGCCAAAGCTATTTTTTCTTCATTGTTGCAGCGGTAAAATAAATATTTAGTATAAGACAAGTCAAGTGCATGTTCGTCCTCGTGATTCTCCAGATTACTCTAGTGATAGGAGCCATACTTAGCTGATTTGTCTGCTGACCTGAGGCACAGGGATTTCTTTGATTGTGCTGGTTTTATCTCCTTACTGTATTTCACTTAAAGGTAGGAATCTTGAAGCTGTAAAGTTTTGTCCAGGTTTCATGAAAGCAGATGGACTGGTAGAGGAGACAGATGCTGTGTACTTTCCCAGTGAGAGGCTGCTTGACTCGCCTCTTGTGTGGATTCCCTGATGTTTGGCAGAGAAAATGCAAGAAACCATTATTTCACACTAAATTACTGATTTTTAGCAAACATTATTTTAAATGGCACGCACTGCTTTCCAGTAATTTGTATAGTAATATATGTCAGCAGATGGTCAGAAAAAGTGTTAATAATAACTTCTCTGTATTTAACACTTACTGTGCAGTACTCAGTGGGGAATTCATGCAATGCATCAAAACAGACTGTGATGTCAGAACTATATTATTAATCCACAACTCTAATTTCATTTAACCCCAGACATTGCTGTTGCTTATTTAGTGGGTGATTAGTGCATTGTTTTGTTTTGTTTTGAAATGCAGGAGAGAATAAACTAATGCTGATCAGTAAAGTAATCATTTTGAGGAGATGATAAATGCTGACATTTTGCCCTAAGCCAAGAGTGTGCAATGGTTGAGACTGCATAATCCTCTGGCCTGGGATGACCAAAAGGGTAAGTCAGTAGTTGTAGCCTCTTAAGGGCTGGATCCAGATTGTTTAATTTGGGACTTGAACAGAATCCAGGATGTGAGTCCAAGGCAGCAATGTGTAATGCCTTTTTTTCCTCTAGCACCATCTATTTCAGGCAGCTGAAACAGCAGGCAACCTGATTGGCCTGTAATTGTCCAGGTGTTAAGAGCTTATGTAGAACACACTCTGAAATGCTGTAGTTAAAGGGCATAAGTGATGCAATCAGTGAATTTTGCCTAAATTAGAATTGCAGTAAAATTTGGGAAACAAGTTTGTACCTACATGTAAAGAGATGCATATGCCTTACCCATAAGTTTGTGCTGATCTTGCTTGGCTGTTTGCAGTTTTGGTGGAAGTGGTAGCAGCTTCTACTTTTTGCCTAATAGAACTGTGCTTAAAATACATGTCCAAGGTGTTGAGGAGCTTGGCTTAGAGCTCTCTTCAGCTGGACACTGATTGAGTTACATCCCAGGAAACCCCAATAGCTGCTTGGACCACGAGTCACTTCTTTGCTTTGTTTGTTACCGAGGCTTTTTTGTTTTCTTTCTTGTAGTATCTTCCCCTGCAAGTAAGTGTACTACACTAATGTCCATCTTTGTTGCCAGTAATCTTAGCCTACTGATAGATACTTGAATTGCCGGAATGAGATATTTGAGAGGTTTGGTACCTTATGAGGGAAGAAGTACCCACTCATATTTCAGACAGTATATTTCTCCCTGAGCCAAACAGGGACCCAGTACTGATAATGGATTTTACTTTTTTTGTTTTGTTGTGAAAATCGTGTAGATATGTGGCAAAGCATGAAGGATGGCTACCTTCACAGATGTGCAAAGATTGAAGAGTGCACTGTCCCAGAGTGACAGGAGGTCTCTACTTAGATTGTTCACATTATCCCCTGTGACCTGTAAACTGTAACATTTGTGAGAGCCAAAAGTAAAGAAAAAACCTTAGCATTTTACATGGAAAAAATCAATCCAGGAGTGAATTGTTGGCCAGCAGAGAAGTGACGGGAGACTGTTTCAGAGCCTGATTCCTATTAGAGTAGAGCAGGGCATCTGTGGCTGGTGGTCGAGATGGAGGCTTCAGCAGCAACACCAGCTTTGGAACTGTTACCCATTTGCGATAGTTACTAAGAACTTCCTTTAACTGTTAACCCCTCACCTAGCCCCAAATTGAAGGGAATTTGAGGTTGATATTAGCTTGGATTTATTCAGTGTTGCATCTTAATAATGCATATAATTTATTTGAGAGTAAAATACCAAACACATGAATCAGGCATTTTGGTTAAAAGAATGGTAGTTGTCATCTCCTTTCACTAACTGTAATTTAGCTCCAAATTGAATGAACTGTTAAATGTTTTAGAAATAGTGCTTTCCTATTTATCTCGAGTATTTTATTAATTGCACAATCTTGTAATTTAATTAGAAATCATTGTAGTAGCTTTTCAGAATTGCTTACATTGGTTGATACTGCATCATCCTACTAGGAGGTTTTATCACTTAACCACAATTTTAGTTGCAGTACAGGTGGAATCCATGAGCTTTTTGCTCAACTCATTGCATCTCTACATTTTGAATTGTTAAAAAGATGAAGCCTGGGAGAACACACATCTTCTGCAACTAATTGAGCATCCAGGAAAGTTCAGTTAGTGGTGTTGGACTTTGACAAGGAGATGTCCCTCATATTTAAAACGGATCAAGGCAAAAAGTTTTCTTTGCTACCTTCATTGTTTGTTGGAACAGAGTAATGGAAAGAGATGACCAAGGTCTCAAGTCACTAATTGTAGGGTTCTTTTCGTTGACCTTTGGGGGTTGTGGATTTCAAAATGGTTTAAATATAGCTAAAAATGCTTAGCATGCTTGGACATGCAAGTGTCCTGTGTCAGCATACCTCTCCTGGGAAGTCTTTTGTTTCCCCTCTTTGTTTTGGGGTAAGGGTTTTTTTTTGGGAGGGGTTTGTGTTTGGTGTTTTGTTTTGGGTGTCTTTGTGTGTGTGTTAGAATACTTCTCCCCTTCATACATTTCTTTACAAGCTTTGGATCAGCACTTTGCTGCAAGGGGTGAGTGCTCAATGACTCTTTTATGTAGGAAATAAGTCTCGACCTCAGAAGCTATTTAGAAGCTGTTCCAGGAAGCACGTTTGTACCTGTATGGTCTCCTTCCAGCTACTTTGGCAGCACAAAAAACTGCACCATTAAGATCTTCTGACTTTGGCCCTAAGATCATAGGAAAATCATAGTCTGTTCTCCTTTTTGCATGCTAAGGGACCTGAATAATAAGTGTTTATATTGATACTGTTTATCTGCTGTCTTCTGTGATTGGTCTATTTTTAATTACTTAAGTGTTTGTCAGATATATTAACTGTTTTAGAGGGTGAAATTTCTCTTTGCCTCACCGACACAGTGAGGTTAAAATGGTTCAGGCATGAAGTCTAATCAATGTTAGTAGACTCTGTTAAAGAGTAGAAAGTTCAGTGTCTACAGTTCACTTTTGGCTTCCTTCACACCTAAGATCAATGGAGAGTAGGTGCAGGAGTGTGTCCTGAGAGTTATATGTTCTCATGACTTAGGTAAAAGAGTAAAAGCTCCTTAATTACAACTTTGTTCAGTCACTGATATTTCTGTGTAACACAGGGGAAATCACAGTGCATCTTGAATTTATCTCCCTATACGTAAAGTTGGAATAATTACACGGGTTAGTATGTTACCCTACAGTAATGTTCAAGACCATGAATTGAGAGGTTTTTTGAGAATTGATTTTTTTTCTGTTACACTTTAAAATGTCAAATGCTCTGTGTGTCTCATGCTGTCTTTTTTCTCTTTCCCTCGAAATAAAAATCTAGGGTAACTTGTATAAAATATTGTTGATTCCATTCAGTTGCTGATCTCTGGTAACAGAGCTTGTCTCTTAATCCTTTTTTAAAATAATGGGGTTATGTTTAAAATTTCCCAATGATAAGGCATCTGTTCAAGCTCCCATGAACTTCTACAAAAGTCACTGAAAAGTTCACTGATTTCTTTGCTTACTTCCTTCAAAACTTTGTGGATTTATGTTACACGAACTATGTTCATCTAACCTTCGCTGGTAACCAGTTTTGTTGTATGTTCAGCGCGTTGTTCCCACCAGCACCCAAAAATAATTTCAGGGATGAACTTGTTTTTAAGTATGTATGAAGGACCTGAAGGTCATTGAATTTAATGAGAGTAGTAATATTTGCCACCTTTTGTTATTGGGACCTTTTATTACAGTGTTGTTTCTGAAAGTTGCTGTGTCACCTTAAATCCTATTTATTTAAAAATATTCTGGTTTACTGCTTTTATTTTTGCTATTCCTCAATTTTCTTTTCTCTCTGCCTTTTGTTATAGTGTTGGCTGAAGATCTTAGCTTTCATAAAGCTGTTTTCTGATTATAACTTTTCTGTGTATAATGTATTATTAACATGTGAAATTGTCCTTAAGAGGTGTGATTATTCCTATTTCCTGCTTCCATTCATCTCTGAGATTTCCAGCACAGTGTTCTTCCTCTTACTGATTTTTTACAAATACAGAGCACAGGATACATTTACATGTCTTCATCTTCATGCTGGTTGTGTTGCTCTAGCCAAGCATGGGTAGAATTGGCAATAATTTTCTTCTGAATTTATCTCTTTAGTCACAGTCCTCTAATGTTTCTGCTGATTTTTAGCTTAACTATTTCTATTACTATCCTTTTCCATGTCCTTCCCCACTGTCTGTTTACTCTTAGTATCTGTCATATTTTTTGTCAGACAGTAAAATGCAGCCTCTTATTTTGGTTAGGCAGGTTGTTCAGTGCTTTTTCTTGTGTATTTTTCTTCAGAAACAATCAAATACAACTCTTGATCAGTTTTATTTAATTAGTCATTACCACAGAATTCTGATATGCTGTTACTTGTTTTTTTTTTTCACTTTCCCTCTGTATTTATAGTTTTGGGTTTTTTCAATGTTTTTTGTGTTCTAGGCACAACATAGGCTTTCCCATTGTAGAATGTTCCTCTGAAGGAGAATTTATTCTCTCCAAACCACCAGAAACAGGGGGACTAGTCTCTTTTGGCACTGTAGCTGAACAGTTGGTGTATGAACTGGGAAATCCTCAGCACTATCTTTTACCAGATGTCACATGTGACTTTTCTGAAGTTTCCATCACCGAAATTCCAGGTTAGTCATCTTGGACGTTTGAGACCTGTGTCAATGAACTGGATTATCTAACTAAAGCAGTTACTTTAATTTTCTTGTTCTCTCTGTGTACTTCCTGTTATATGCATTTCTTAGAGTGTGATTCTGTATTCAGCTGATGCATTTTTTCCAAGGAGTTCTGTTGGAAATTGCTTCAGAAATTTTGAACATATTTCACTATCTTGCTGTCTCACTAATTTAAATCTTTGTCCACTAGTCCTTCTGCTCTTTCTTAAATACATGTCTTGCATCTATCGTGTCTTAAAACCATGCATGTTGTGTGAGCAGCATTGAGACAGCTCCAGTATGATTTCAGTGGTTTTATTGAAGTACAGAACAGTTTCTTTGCCCAAAAATATGCTTTGATCATCTTAAGATGTAGAGCCATTCTTAGGTGCATGATTTCTATCAGAGAATCTCTGTTTGAAAAAGTCTTTTTGTTGTCTTCAAAACAGCCACTAGACTAGAGACAGGTACTACACATGTTCTGGTTTAGCTTTAAGAACAGAACAAACTCCCTCCAGGTTTAACATATTGGAAGATGTGTAGATTGGGTAAGGCAGCTTGGGGGAAAAAAAAAAAAGAGCTACAGTAATTTGAAGTAGTGGGTTTTTTTACTGTATCTCCATTATACATTCTTTTTTGTTCTAATGGAACTTATCTGTGATGGGTGTTTTTATAAAACTTAGAACAACTGAAATGTCAAAAACTTGAAGTGGTAAAATTCAAAACACTGTAGCATCAAAAATGTTTTGCTTCACTAATGCATGTACCATAAAACTGTAGAATGTATGTGCCCATGTAGCATAACCAAATGGCCGCCTGATAAGGCCATCTTGTTGCTTTTAGCCACTCATCTCTCTTTTTTTTTTTTTTTTTTTTTTTAAATAAAGAAAACCACTCTAACCTTCCTATGAACTTCTAGCTTGCAAATGACCTGATATGACATGTTTGAACTTAAAATGAACTTTCATATGAACTTTGGGTTAGCCCTCTTAGAAATATAACAGATGGAAAATGGGCAGATTTCTTAACTATTTTTAGTTTGAAGTGCTTTGACACGTACACTATTAAAAGCAGGCAGGCTATCTGGTTTTGCTTTTAACATTGCCAGTTTTATTGTCCTGCCAGATCACTCCCTGTTTGAATGAAGAGTTGCTCCTTTTTTCTCTTTGTCAATGAATGTTATGCATTTTTATTTCTGTGGGGTGTTTTCTTCATGTTACTCCTTCACCTGCAACACACAACTTCCAGATCTTCACTCTGATTGTGTCAGTGTTGTTCTGTATTGAGAGACTTAAATTAACCTTTTATCAGTCTCGTGGAGAGTGATAATAGTATTTGTGCAATGTATAATATTTCTGCCAGTCACAGTCACTTTTTCAGATATGTTAAGATCTAATCTTTTCAGAGTATTTGTGTGAAGCTTTTAGCACCTTCCTAAATAATTTCAAGCCCAGGTTAGGCACAGGTGAGTTATAATTCTGATGCCTGACATGAGGTGCAGATTCTGCACTGTTCATTTCCAAGTTGTTGCAGTTACTCATTTTAGAGGTGTTCAAGCTTGAAGCTGACACCATGGCAATTTTCACCTGTTTCTTTGTCATTAATATTTCTAATAATGAGCATGGTAATTGCCCTGGAATGTATGTTCAGACTGTTCTGTTTCTGTTCTTTTACAAGAAGGCTGAAGTTACTAACTTACTTCCTTACTCTGTTGCCAACAAATAAGTTCTTTGTAGTTTTTCATCTTTCTTGTGTTGTTTCCTTACTGAGTCAAGGACTGCATCCCAGTCTAGCCAAATACAGTGAATTGCTCTGTTTGTTTAGTAATTATCTGTTAAGTGGAGAAGAGCTATTTGGTTTGAAATCCCAAGGCTGCTTTCTGTGTTAAGTATTTAAGTACAGGAATAAACATTTCAAGCATAATATTAAAAGGCTTATTGAAGTCATAAATTTAATAACCAATCTGTTGTGTTTCTAAGGCAGGAAGACTTTTGTAAAAAGTTCTCACTGTGGCAGTACAGCTATCACTTATTATGTTTTTAATTAATGCATTTAATTAATATGTATCACAAAATTATGTCTTTGAAGTTATACTGGAGAAACTTAAATGCTGCATTTTTTTTTTTAACCCCTGTAGGTTTTGATGGTGGGGCAGTGAAAGTTTCTGGAGCAAAGGGATCCCCTCCTTCAACATTTTATAAGGTATTCTCTCTTCCTGACATGTAGAAGACAGTGTTTTATTTACGAAATTTTGAATTTTAGAGCAAATACTACATGTTTTATGCCAGTAACTGCTACCACTTGAAAATCTTAATCACGGAACCACCCTCCAAGCTAGAAATATTGTTATCTAACATCTTTCAGTAATTTTACAGTAAGTGTAGAGCAAAACTATTTAATTACTGCATTAAAGGTGAAGTATATTTAGTGTAACGTAAGTACAAGAGTGAGATACAAGATAAACTTAAGAGAAAATAATCAGAAATGCATTATCTGTGAAATAGCATCTCAAAATAAATAGCTGAAATGCTGGGTTTTATTCTGGGGGGTGTTTAAAATTTGACTGGGCAAAGAATTAGAAAATTTACTGCATGAAAAATATCTCTGGTTATAGTGTTATGCTAAATATCTTACCTTGTTCTTTTATTTTTGTGGGTTTTTGGGGGGTTCTTTGTTAGATAAGTAAGTGTGGGGAGCACTCATTGTTCTTAGTCCAGATATATCTATTTAAGCTTTCCTACCACTTATGGCTATGCATTATGGTCCTCATTTTCACTCTATTGGAGCTCTGTTAAGCAGCTGTAGCACTGGAAGTCTAGTAAAGTGCTTATTAGCTCCATGTTTGCAATGTACAGCAAGTTCTTATATGTACCTTCCTGTGTATGTGATATTTTTATGCAGTTCTTGTAATGCTTCTGTGAAACTTAAGTCAGAGCTATTTCACATTAATAGATACTCAGCTTTTCATTGTCAGAATCTGTCCTGTATACCAAAATAGTTATGTACATGAGAATTTGAGGATGCCAGTAAGTGATTCGAGAGTTCCAGTTCTGCAGATTTGAGTCTTCCTATGTTAGAATCTTGAAATTTAAATAATGGACTAAATTTTGTGGTGATAATGACTTCTTGTGTTTCACTTCTGCTTACTGTATGAATAAGGAGTACTCAAAGAGTACAGCATCTCAAGTACTGAATCTCATGTGATTTCATAATACCTTTATTATTAGGTAAATGCCACTTACCTTGATGGCTTCAGAGCTACTGCTGTCTGTCCAGTGGGAGGTCCAAAGGCAGTAGAAAAAGGAAAACGCACTGCAGAAAGTATTCTGCAAAGGTTAGTATATGAGTCTTGGAAGGCAATTTTGCTTTATCTTTTCAAGGGTGATGAAAATAGTAGCATAACACATGATGGCAAGCATGTTAACCATGTAGGAATCCTAGAAAATTAGTCTTCCAGTTGGGTAGACACTTCCAGATTTTAGTTGTCTGGTTTGGAAGCCAATTTTCAACATCCAACTACATTTCAACTACATTTAACAGTGAGGAAGGTCTCAAATATTGTTGAAAAATAGATGGTAGAAGAGAGAAGCCCAAATTAATGAGGGAAAAGCTGAAATTTATTAGGGGCCAGAGAGAGGCCCATGTGCAACTAATTTTTCACAGAACTTTGTAAGTTGGCCAGGCTTATGTTAAAAATTACCTTAGGGCCTTGTAAAATGTGACTAATTATTTTGTTTGCTATAACAATTTTATAACACCTTCATAGCCCTGTGGTCATATTGTCATCCCAGTACATCTGGGCGAGGAGGGATTCCTCTTAAATATTATTCTGTATCCTCCAGTAAGTCTGAGCATTTATTTCAATAGCTGCAGTCTTTCTGGTTAGGTCTTTGTACCTTGTTTTATGTATAAATTCCCTACATCTGGCTGTAAGCTTAAACAGAAGTATGCTTGAATAGGCATCTCTCAGGAGTGCAAGGCTTACTGAAGACTTGGAGGGTTAGTGATTTAATCTTCATGAGATGAAGGAGGACCTGTGTGCCTTCCCTCAAGAGTCCCAGCAGATGTGAGCAGGTTGATACAGGATGTATAATTAAGCTGTAGAATCACTTTGTTAAGAGTAGTGTGAATGCTAAAGCGTAGGTGTCCATGAATAACTGACATAATCAATGCAGGAAAAAAAAAAGAAATTTTTTAAGAGCTGTTAAATACGAAGACTGAGGGATTTGGAAGTTTCCAAAAAGCAGTCTTTTAGGAAGTTTGTTTATAGATTATTTTTGAGATGGAATGGCCTATTTATTTTCCCTTTCATGTTTGCCATTGAACATTATTTCAGACTGGATAGTTGTTAGTTTGGCTGAAACAGCTTGTAGTGTTGCTGCCTCTGTGACCATTAAAAACTTAATTCAGTCTGCTTACTATGTTGTCCTGAGTAATCCTCAGAAGAAAGGGGGCATTGGAGATAGCCAAAGGCTGGTTCATGGGCCATGTGGCATGTTTGGAGCAGCTATGGCTTGTTTGAGCATTAAAAATCACAATATTGACTACTGCCCATCAATATATTCTCTATCTTAAACAGCTTAATGTGTGAAATTGTTTATTCAGTGCGTTTGAAAGATTTGTAGCTGTCAGCTACTATAAAGTAGGAGTTCAGCTATTCTGAGCGCTGTCAGAGAATGCTCTACCGGTACTTACATCACTCTATAAAGCTCTGACCTCATTCCTTCCTCCAATACCTATTGCTAGAGAATGTCAATATGGATGGGATCTTTCAGCTGACCAGCTTCCAGTCTGTTCTACATTAAATTTTGCTCAGTAGCCTAATGGTTGACAAGTACAGGATGAGTTGCACAAATTTAAGGTGCTTCAATTGTGCAAGTGGGCCTTTACATTAAGCACCTTTGACAGTTTATAGTAAGACATTTTGCTTCTTTCTTGCATGCTTCTCCTGTATTAATTTTTGAAAGCTGGAGGGATTTGGCAGTATGCATGTGAAGAAGTTTCTTTGAAATAGTCTTTGTCCTTTTATTTTTGATGATTCTTAGTAACACCACGAAGCTACATGAAAGGGCTAGAATTACTCCCAGAATATATTTGGAATTCTGTTATCTCTAACTGCAATGTCTATAGATAAATAGCTTAAAATAACTTATTAGAGAGACAGATTGCTAGTTAAAGTAACTTAAGTGTCTATCTCTGCTTGTTGAAATAAAGATAGCCTTATTTGTGGTACATGCACTACCTTATCCTAAATGCAAAATGTAATTTTCTAATTATTGTGAAGTTCTGTACACTGCCACATTTTTCAGGTAATATGCTAATATTTACTACAATTATGATACATTAAATGTCTTCCAAATGTTCTGCTAATGCAAAATATTTTTCTCATCAGCATAATCGCGGTATTTCAATTGATAAAATCTTTTACACAGCTGGGAAGGTGCAAGACCAAAATTGTTGGGAAACAAATTTAGGTGCTTTAGAATTTACCTCCCTTTCCAGTCTGCAACATGTTAATAAATTGGGCTGGTTTTAATGGTTGAAATATTTTAAAACTTTTATCTAATCTTTTTACTGTGATTTGGGTTTTTTTGGTTTTTTTTTTTGGCAGGGACAGATATTTTGGACTTCATGTGATTTATTCTTTAAAAACTATAGTGGTCATTTTTTTTGTCTTTGCCTGTCATCTTTCAAATAACTTGAATAAATGAGAGGCTCAGTTTGAAACCCTGGTATAAATTCAGAGGCATAATTTCTTGTCAATTACTTGTTTTGTAGTGTTCTCATACATTTGTGTAGTGTAAAGCAGTCATGGTCCAGTTCAAATGACAGAGCTAACTCCTGTGGAACACACAGGGCTACTTCAGATAAACATTTTGAGGCAGTTTACTAATAAAAAAATGATGATTTGTTGCAGGACCCGTCTTATTTTCAGTCAGCTTGGGTATGAAGATTACAGTGCAGTTAACATACAGGTTTTAGGGTCTGAAGATACATACGGACCTCATGCTAGAAGGAGTATAGATGGTGTAAGTATTCAGTGGAGTGTTCTTAAACTTTTACTGACCTCTTTTAATCTCTCCATATTATCTTTTCCACAACTTTAAAGGAAATCACTGTCATCTTGGTCATTACATCCCAATATCTTGCAAAGAAGTCAGTATCACTGCTTAGTGTGCAAAATGAATGCTGGCAGTGTCTTTGCAATTTTGAGTCTTCCAGAGGCACTGATATGAAATCTTACAAAAATGTTGTTGTACTCTGCTCTAATATTTTTCATCTAAAGAAATATCTTCTTATGGTGTAGACTAAATTGCATTAGATGTAACTTCAAAAGACCGCATTACAAAGTCAGGAAATGGCAGAATTGTTGTTGCTTAAAAGCTGTCTGTGAGCACTACTTTTGAAATAATCTTCAGGTATGTAATTCTGTGTTGTATTTTGACAGAATAAATTCATATATAAGAATAATATATATGTTTTCTTAACGGCAGCATGTAAATTTTTGTCAGTGTTGGTCTTGCAGAACTCTTAAGGTACAAGTGGCAAAAATCAGCTCTGAGTTTGTTCTTGGAAGAGGCAACACTTAAAATAGCTGTTAATTTGTATGCCTAGGAAACAAGAATATAATGTGGAGAAAAAGAATACACTTCTTACAGTAGACATTAAGTGTTCTTAGAGATTGGGCAAGTCGGGGTGAGGATGACAGTACAGTGGAACAGACTGCCCAGAGAGGGTGTGGAGTCTCCTTCTTTGGAGACATTCAAAACTCTCCTGGACACCTTCTGTGTGACCAGATCTGGGTGTTCCTGCTCCATCAGGGGGACTGGACTAGATGATCTCTCCAGGTCCCTTCCAATTCCTGACATTCTGTGATAGCTGTAGCTGTTCATTTTAGTGCCTGAGCTTCAGCATCATTGTGTGCAACAGCAAGAGATGCTTCCTTATGTACCTGCTTTATAATGGGGTCTTTTTCCCCTTAGTACCATAAACCCTGCTATGTTAAGTGTGCTACTGAAATTGTAGCACAAACAGATGTTCCAGATGTAGTTCTCACCTGTGTTCTATTCATGCTAGCTCCTTATGAGTAAGCACTGCAATACATTCTTTAATTTAATTATTACACAGAAAATTTTGTCTCTGTGTAGAGTGAATAATGGTTTGAAAAAAGCAGTTTCTTTTTCCTTGCTTACAGTACATTAAGTAAATTTCCAAATTGAGTTGAGTATTTGTAGCTTTACAGCCTCAACTCCCAGGCCTTATATTAAAAGTAAATAGAGCATTATCTCAATTATATCTCATTTGTGTTTTGCTTACATGCTTGAAATAAGATGGGAGAGCTGAGGCTGAACTACAAGTAACTGTTCTATGGCCTTCATCCTTTGCCTAGTTCCTCCAGCAATTCAGAAGAAACTAAGCACTGGAGTTTTTGTCTGTAAAGTAGCAGTAGTAGCTTGAGAAAAAGGGATGGGGAGGGTGGTTTTTCTCCTTTAAAATACAAAGTCATAGGATCCTAAGGAAAACATCTGCCTCCTGGGGCTTCAAGAAGGAATAACATAGTCACTTAAAGGCTTTCTTCTATTCCATCTTTCCATTCAACCTTAGAAATGGTTCTTTGGGTTGCAAATAATCTTCAAAACAAGAGCCACCTTATGTTAGGCAGTGTATTAACTAACACATAAGGGAAAGAGTTCTTGTTTGGAAGATTATATCATCTAGATTTAAAGATCGGAAACAAATATACATAAATACAATTTTTATACATAAAAATACCAAGAAAGGATAAATTGAACAATCTTTCTAGGTAGATGTCTGGTGTGGCTGGACTAATTCTTATACAAGTCAGTCAAACTGTATGCAAATGCTTGCAGCTATGAATTCACTGAATATCCCAGGCTTCCATAGGCCCCTTTACTATAGTGTGAGCTGCTGTGTGGAGTATGAACCATTCTCAACAACTTAAAGTATGCTCAAGAAGTGGAGAAATGCCTAGCCTATATTCTTGGTTTGCCCTGCCTATTTATGTGGTAGCTTTGTTAGCAGTGGCTCAGTAAGAGCAAAGAAGGAACCTGAATCAGCACTGAGTAACCTTAGTCAGGAGTCTTAGTGTTTCCTGCTCTGTGGGCTTCTGTTGGAGAGAAAATGAGATTATGACAGTGTCATTGAGTTCGTGGTTTGGAAATACTGGATGTGCTTCATGTGAAAACTATCTCTTAATAGTACATCAGGACATTTTATTAAAAGTTCTCCATATAAAAACTCCCCTTTGATAACCAATTCTAAACACTTTAAGACTTGATGAAATACAACTTTCTTGTTGGTTTTTTTTTTTGTTTTAATTATGATACTGTAAGATAAATTGCTTTAAGGTAGTCTATTCCCAGTGTTAATACTGGATAACTCTCAGAACAAGATTCAGCTTACTATTTTCATGAACCATTGTATCTTGCATCTGTGAGCAAGGAAGTAAACCAAGAACTTAAATGGAATTTCAAAAATGTTTTACACTTTAGAACCAGGCAGTATATGTGGATGCACAGGTTTTCTCTAAGGGTGTTTCTGATTTATTAATATTTGTAGTAACTTACTTAATCTCTTTGTAGCCTTGGGAAGTCTGTTCAAAAAACAAAAACCAAAACCACATTAATTGAGGCATGGCTGCATATTTTCTGCGTAGCAATTTTTTACACAAATCTGGTAAAGCTTTATTAATATTGGAAAGCTTATTGGTCAGGGTATCTTTCTATATTCATGGATGGAAATTTAAGTGCTATGAGTGACACATAGTCTAGTGGAATAACAGAACCTCTCCTACCTTGGCTCTTAAATCTTACATTAGGATTTGTAAGTAATGGGCTATTCTAATAAAAAAGTGAATTAAGTTTTTATGATTTCCTACATGGTAGCTTGTGGTAGGTATTTTCCAGTCTGGGAGCTTGGGGGCTGAGAAATTTAACTGTATTTCCACATGAGTAAGTGTACACATAGAAAGCAATTTTATTTACTGTTTTGGTACCTCAGAGTGTCTTTTCTATAGATATGCCATAGAATAGGAGTTAAAGAGAATGAATCTTTCAACTTCACAAGTATTTAGGACATAAGTTGTAGCATACTGAAACAAGAAGGCCCTTTGTTTTAGCTGATCACCAGCTAGGAAGTCACAAATTTTCCTCTCATGGTATAAGCTGACTTAAGTGACCTTGTTCATGGTGGAGTTCCATTGTATATTGGAGTTGGAAGAGAGGATTTAGCTGTCTGTAGCATTATGGTCTCCTCAGGATACTCCTAGAGAAACCAGAATGCTTAGTGCAGCATATTACAATTTCTATGATAAACACAATTTCCGCAGCTGTTACTAGCAAATACATCCATGTTCCTACATTGCTGAAGTGATTTAAATTCCTGAAATGGACTTGAGATTTTAAAATACTGATGTGTTCAACAGTAATAATTATGGGAAAAATGTTCTGTGTGTACACAGGAAAATGATACTAGTGTACGTACAGTATCAATATTTCAAAAGCTAATATTTAATTTGCCAGTTTAACCTAATGCTCTAAAAGTGCACAACCGTACAGAAATGTGGACAATGCAAGCAATACCAGGGTTAGATGTATGAAAAGATCGTCAGTTTAGGAGTTCTTATACAGCATGTAGCATTCTTTTGAAGAGGAAATAATTTTATTATATTTTTAAACAGTTCTAAAATGTTTAAGTCTTAAAACTTAGGGGTTGGAAAATACCTTTTCATTATGATACTATTAAACTTACTAGAATTCCACTTACTAAATTTATCATTTTGTTAGGCATAAGAGTCTAGCATTTTTCAGTGACAACTATGTAAATTGCCAATTGGTTCAAGTAGTTCTAGAGTTCTTTTAGATACTACTTCTGTTTCTTAAAATCAGAGATATCTGTTCAACTTTGCATAGTGAACAAACATCAAATATACAGGAAGGATAGATGTGGTTTTATTTGATCACGACTTAATTTCATTTAACTGCTGCCTACATCTTTTCTCCGTCCCTGTCTGTTAGGTGAAAGATTAGGTTAACGTGAAAGATTAGGTTAACATGAAGAAAGGTTCTTGTTTTTATTGTCATGAAAAATTTGGTACTGTGTAGAATTTGGAACTGGTGTTCCATGGCCTGGAGGAGGGACTGGTTCCATTCTTTATATTTGACCAAAAAACTCTACTCCACACCTTAGCCCCAGTGTTTTGAAATGGGGATGGTGAATTCTAGCAGCATCTGTATCCTTCCTGTTTACGAAGTACCAAATCTGTTATGTTTTCAGAAATAGTTTGCCCTCTATGAATTTTTTTCCATGAGCAGAGCTGCTTACTTCATGATGCTAAGAGAAATAAACCTGGTCATGGTTGACCCCAAACTATTCTCAGTGCACTAAAAATAGTAATGGGTTTGCCAGCTCTGTTGAGAGCAAACTATTTAGTTTCTTGTCAGGTACTATTAATTCTCAATTCTTTAAGAATGCTGGTGAAACAGCACAGTGTCCTATCACTCCAGAATAACTCACTAGTTGATTTCATGGTAGCAGAATATAAAAGAAAATGGAATACTAGCAGAAAGTTATAGTGATGCTGGATGAAAAGTCATAGAATGAAAATGGTAGCACTGAGTGAGTACTAATATTTCCATCAGATTTAACATGAATGCAGATTTACAGTTATTTTTCAGTGTCATAAATTTAACTGATGTTCTACATCTGAGCTAATCTAATTTCTTCTTCTTTGAAGCAGGGTTCTCGAGAAGCTGTTATTTGGCTTGCCGTACACCATAAGCAAAAGGAAGCTTTAGAAATCTTCTCTAGAGAGATTGCACCAGCTGGAACTGGCATGGGTGAGTCTTCACAGCATCTTCTGAGAATTTTGAAGTTAAATCCTTAATTTTTTTTTTCTTGAGTGTGACTAGTGCCCTAAGACTGAGCTGTGTTCAGTTTCGTCGTCCTGGTTTTTTTAAACATTTATGTTTGGTGCAGTAATGGGACCTGCAGACATCAGCAATGTGATGAGAGTTGTCTAACCCAAATTAATGTGTCTTTATCATTGGTTCTTGTACATTTTTGTGTTGTGAAAGATTTATCTCACAAGTTAATTAAAAACTAACATTGAAATACTTGTATTTAATTATACCATCCTAGTTTTAAGTGTATGTATCTTCATAGGGTTACCTAGTGTAAAATGCTTTATGCTTCTATTGTTTGATAAAGTTTGCTCCAAAAACTTTCACATTTGTTCTTTGTAAATGTCACTTTGTAGGACTTCGGCGTTTTTGATTGCTTTGTGCAAACTTTAATTTTTTTTTTTTTTTAATTTCTTTTCTCCTTACAACTCTGACTTGTAATTAGCACATTTATATGTTATGATTTGCTGCTTACATTAGAATATTTATCCCACTTCTATTGTCTTTTTAGTAATCAAACATCTTATTTTGAGGACTACGTCTCAGATGTCTTGTAATGGCTTCTATGTGCCTTGTGGAAGAATATATCAAGAATTTACATATAACTTCAAAGTTAAAATTACAGGAGTTTAATCTGCATTTCTCAACTTTACTAGCAAATTTATATTCCTAATAATAAGTGGGTGGTGGGTGTTGCCTTGAAGTTAAGAGACTAATAAACCTTTTCTTGGTGGGTTCCAAACTGTAGGGAAGTGTGCTGTTGGCTTTACAGTAGTAGGAGAGATATAGTTAATGCAGACTGGGTTGTTTGTTTGGTTTTTTCAAAGTAATGTTTATAAAGGCAAGGTCAGTGCACGGTCATCCTTCTCCCCCTCAAGATAGAATATGTTCATGTAGAACTAATCAGTAATACTCATTGAGAGAACTTTTAAAAAGATTTTTGCAGTACTGAGTAGTGATTAGTAGGTCAGTTTTTAGCATAGTGGTAAGTTGTATCTCAAGACTAAAGTAACGTTTTTTCTAACAAATGAAAAGATGGTGTTTTCACAGACTGTCATTTCTATAGTTAGTTAAAGATCTGTAAATGCAGTACTCTCTCCTCCTTCATTATTTGGAGGTAAAGATCTACACTTACTCTTTTTTGCCTTATATGTATAGATGTACCCCTAGCAAAAATATTCTGTAGAACAAAGGAGAGCTAAGTGGATTTAAAAACAAATACTTGTAAGACCAGAAGCTAATGCATGTGTCCTTGTCACTCTAAACTCTCAATCTATCTTTCATAAAGCAGCCACTGTGGATATAAAGCTTGCTTGAAGTCTGAAAGTGCTAGATTTATTAAGATTTCATGTTTTTTCCTTTCACCATGGGTCTTCAAAGTGAAAAAGCTAAAAATCTTTTCCATGTGGGTTGGGTTGAGTATGTTCAGTATGGAAATTGAGTTACCATGTCACTTGTCTTAAGGTGGCTGGCAAGCTTTCAGATCATGTTATCAGGACTCTCTGACAGGACAGTTGCACTCCTGTGTAGAATCAGGTTAGTCTGTCTGTGTAAGCAATTGTGAGATGTTGGCCTTACTTCCTAAAGGAGCAGCTTAAACTTTGAAGAACATCATGTAGCCCCCTTTCTTTTATCTTTTTTTTTTTCAATTCATAGAATCACTGCTAGATTCTATCACAGGATAGAATCATCTGGAGCATCCAGTGATAAGTAACACTTCTGCTTGCTGGGTGCAAGACTGCAACAAGATTTTTGGCCTCTGTAATGTCAATTAGTACTGTCAGATTGTATCGGAGCCATAAATAGTAATTTTTAAATTTTACTGAAGATATATTGAGACTGCTTCATAAAGTCCTTTCAGTTGCCACATTATCTGCACAGGAACACTGACTGTACACAGATTAAAGGTCAGATTTGAGATCTAAATGCTTAGTAGGCTGCTTTGAAGGCAGTAGTTGTGAAGCATGGCTCTTTTTCCTTATTTTCTTCAGTGAGGCTTAACCAATTAAAAAAAAAAAGTGCAGTACTGTTTATCAATAATTAGCAGTGTACAGCTTAAAGGCTTAATTAGCAGCTTAAAGGTCCTTAGTTCCTGACAGTGGTGTAGGCTGCTAGAACTTGCTGTGAAGAGCAGAACAAGAAATGCCTGCTGCTTAATGATCTTAAAACAGAGCTCCATCCATAGACAGAACTCAGCTAGATGTACAAGTGATCTTGGAATCTCACGTTGGAACCAAGATGATTGTTCTTGTCCTAGATAAATTCTCAAATTCCAGCACCTGATGTTTCTGTCCCACCCCCTTCTCCATTGGCTTTTTGATCCCTTTCTGTTTCATTGCCCCAGTTTTACAAATTATTGCTATACTTCAAAATGTAACAGCTTCAGCAAGAAGCAGAGCATTCCTTACAGGAGTTTGATCACTCGTACAGAAGACTTATCAGTACCTGAGGGGGGCCTACAGAAAGGCAGGGGAAGGACTTTTTAATATGATATCGGATGGGAGGACCAGAAACAATGGATGTAAATTGGAAGGGGGTAGATTTAGACTTGACATAAGAAGGAAGCTCTTTACAGTGAGGGTGGTGAAGCACTGGAACAGGTTGGCCAGAGAGGTTGTGGATGCCCCCTCTCTGTAGGTGTTCAAGGCCAGGCAGAACATGGCACTGAGCAGTCTGAAGTAGTGGGAGATGTCCCTGTCTATGGCAGGGGGGTTGGAGGGCGATGATATTTAAGGTCCCTTCCAACCCAAATGATTCTATGATTTTATGACTGGAATGTCCACAGGCAGAGAAGAACCCAGAATTTGAAGCTCCCATACCCTGAGTAAGGAGGATTTAAAAAAACAAAAGATAAACACACCTAATTGAGCCCTTTACTTTTTTTTTTTAATTACTGTTTACTTTTTTATTACTATTAACACATGAGTTTGTGAAGCTTTCAGTTGGTGAAAGTATGCTGTCTGTTTGTTTCTCAGTACTTTTAAAGTTGATAATAGACTGGGTTTTTATCAGCATCTCGTAAGTTTCTTTGGGTTTTTTGGCCTCATGGAAAAAAAAAAAGCTTTAAATGTGTTTGTAATATTCAGTCTTAATATTGGGGCATTCAGAGCTATTCTCCTTTTCTGTCAGTTAAGGTTTTCCACACTTGGTAGTGAAGAACCCTAGACTTACCCTCTTGGATTTTTAAATCTGAGAGTCCTGTGCAGTTCTGCCTAAGTCACCAAAATTCCCCCTCACTTCATAAAAACTAGCAATCACACACCAGGTTTGTAAAACACCTTAATTTTATACAGTCCAGTCAGTCATATTGTTAGTAATTAAACGATTTGAGTTGATGCAGTGTATTTATTTTGTTGTCTTTCATTCAGGTGCTTTATTCTGCATGAAATGCAGTTTAGGAGTCTCTCGATAAATGCCAGTTTCCCACAGCAAGGCTTTTATAATTTGACAGGGGCTCAGTAGCTAAGAAATGTTTCACAAGCTGAAATCTTGTACTGACCCTTATTTCACATTAAAATGACCGGAGTTTGACATTAAGATGACAGCTGGTTAATACAACTTGAGATTTTAAAGTGCTTGAGTGTATGTAAATATTATGACTGATCTCCTAAGTGTCTTGGAAGATACTTCCAGAAGTGTCCTCACTCTAGCAGTTTACCGCAGTCCTCATTTTTTAAGAATAATATTGTAGAAGATAGTTTATCTGCTGTACTCAGGGGACACAGAATAATTAAGATGGTGTAATTGACCCTTGTAAACAAAGATTGTATGCATTTTTTTACTTCTGCTTCACTGTGTTGTGAGAACTGTTGAGTTCTGACAGCCTTAGATGTCAGATTTGTCTAGTTTGATCCCTTAATAATGAAGTACACTTTGACTGTATTGTATGTAAATATGTCATATCATTTCTTATTGTATGTGGCAAATCAACAGTAACCTTTTCGTTGAGCTAATTTAGTCACTGTAAGTAAGCAAGACAACCTATTCAGGGTCAAAAAACTGTAAGCTGGAGAGCAAGAGATGTCATTATATTTCTTTGGTAACTTTCTTTGGTAACTTAGTAAAGTTTCAAAGAAAGTGTCACCTGACACTTTTGTACTCCAAAACATTTTACAGAACATTTCATGCAATCTGATATCTTTCACATATTACATAGTGGAAAATAGATTTGTACAGAAGAATTTATTATTTTTTGGCATAAGTAGATTAAACAAGAAGTAATAAGCAAAAACTGTTTGTGACCATTGCAGTAGGGTTTGAATAGGACAGAGGAACTATTAAGGAAGCAAAATGGAGCACTCTCACACCATCAGAAAAACTGGTGGGGAATTATGACAGCTGGAGGGAATTAAGGTTATTTTTGCTGTATACTTGCATGTTCTTCACCACAAAAGTGGTGAGATGGGAATGGGTTGCCCAGAGAGGTGATGGAAGCCCAGTTTGTAGAAGCATTCAAGTCCAGGCTTGCAGCCTGATCTAATGCAGCATGTCCCTTCTTGATTACTAGTTCCAAACAGAGCTTTTTATGCCATGGGCATTTTGCAGGGCATCATAGAATCAGAGAATAGTTTGGGTTGGAAGGGACTTTAATGATCATTGAGTTCCAACCCCCCTGCCATAGGCAGGGACACCTCCCACTAGATCAGGCTGCTCAGTGCCATGTCCAGCCTGGTCTTGAATACCTCATACCTATGATGTAGACTATAAAGTTTCAAAACATGGTTGTTCCACTTAGTGAAGTACGTGCTTGTTTGGGCCAATTTTAAGCATTCTTTTTACCAGTGCTGTTTTTCAGTGGATATATTCACACAAGCATTTCGAGTAACTCCAGAGCTA
Organism: Turnix velox; assembly: GCA_013400935.1. Lineage (NCBI taxonomy): Eukaryota > Metazoa > Chordata > Aves > Charadriiformes > Turnicidae > Turnix > Turnix velox. The sequence continues at coordinate 73,854 of VZTY01014327.1, read as the reverse complement.
GTGCAGGGGAGAGGAGGAAAATGACTGACAAAGAATGATGTGGGGGAACTTGTGACAGCCTTGATTAGTAATTTTAAAAGACAGGATAAGACAGTATGAGGAATTGTACTGATTATCTAATCACTTGCTAAATAATAACTGATTCGTTGTTTTGTAGGTCCAAAGCTTTAAGCACAGAATCTGAAGGAAGGGTCCCACACCAGTGTTTAGTTACCTAGAGAAAGCAAATGTAATGGACTTTTAGTGCCTGAAACCATATTTGGGAGTTGATGAAATCAGTGAAATTAAAGTGATGCAATCCCCAGGTTTTATTCATGGCTTTTAAATGCCTGGCCACGTCAAGGATAGGATAATCCAGTTTAATAATTGCACCATACAAAATACTGTAGCTACAGATGATCATGAACATTATATACATAGGTAGAAAGGAAGATATACAACTTAAAGGCCTTCAGCTCATTTTGTAGTGCATTGATTTTGTCCTGTTCTGAGCTGGCAAATGGTGGTGGTGTTGAATTTTTTTGTCAACTTGAAGACAAGTAGCTTGTTGAGGAGAGTGACTGGTGGCAGACAGGATGACGCTCTGCTTAGTGATACTTTTTCTACCTTGAACTAATGAATGGAGCCCTGATAGCAATTAGGAGATCAACATCTTCAATTTATCTGATATTCTCAGCAACTTGATGCAGCAGCCTATGCGATTCTCTCTACAAGCAGGACAAAATACTCGTGTCAGTGTAGATAAAGACAGGCCTTCATCCAGAAAGGAGAGAGAACAAATAATTAAGCAAGTGATGTCAAGTAAGTATAATGTACAGCACAAGGAGATTTTTATGAAGAAGGTGTCTTAGGACAAAAGTAGATCTAAGAAGTTCACACTTAACTTTGCAGTAGTAGATCTGGCCACTATGAGCCCACTGCTATATGGTTATTCATCAGCATCCATGGCCTTATTTTAGTTTCCCTGGAGAACTGGAAAGGGGTTCTGAGCCCTAGCTGATGAACTCTAGTGTTGCTTGCTTGTACAAATAACACATAACTGATAATACAAATTTTATATTGATTGTAACTTACTATCTTATTTTCCTGCAGTCTAAATAAGAATCACATATGAGTTAAATTAGAGTGTACTTACAAGTGGTCACATCTTTCTTATATTAACATAAATAATGGCTTAGATAATTGTTAGGTGGAAATTGATATTATGTTGCAACTGGCATACAGGTGTAGCTTTGCTCTGCAATTGAGTTTGTGTGCAGGGCTACCTGATGTTTCATCAGAGGCACATCTGCTTGTGTTGGAGAACTTGGGAAGACTAGCAACAGCAAGCAGCAGTAGAAGGTTACTGCAGCCTCGAGGTGTAAGCAGTGCTTGCTCTTTAGATGGGTCGTTTTCTCAGTGTTTAGAGAGCTGCTTTGTTGTAGGAGCCAAGTTCCATTGTGTGAGAGCAGGCAAGGAAAGAGTTTTCTTCAAGGGCTTGCAGGAAGTTGAAACTGATGTTGGAGCATAATCTGGTATCTTAATGAGCAGCTTATCTGCCTAGCAGGAAGTAACCCATGTGACAATCCGCAAATAATTTAAATTAACTAACTTTATGAACCTGAATTTTCAATATGACATTTCTATATACAGCTTCCTCCCCTGTCAACCCAGCTAGACCCATATAACTCAGCAAAAGTAACTGCAGTTGATTTTTGATGTTGAATGGCAGTTTTCCACTTGAATGAATGGGTGGATAATGCGCTTAGGGCTGAATTTTCACTGGATCATGTGCTAGTTACATAATTTCATGAAAGGAGACTTCATATTCTATACTCCTCCACACTTTCTTCAGGGTAGGGGAGTAGCTATCGTGACTGTTGTTGAAGTATTTAATTTTTTCCTGTGCCACAAAAAATGCCATGTGCTTGTTTTGGGAAAAAGGAAGTATTAATACTAACACCCCTAATCCCTTCCAATTGTTCTCAACTGTAGTAACTTCTCAAGATGGTTGTGTTTTGAGGTAGGTTGATTGGTTTGTCTCTGAGCCTCTGGCTTAGAATACAGTCAGTGAAGTCTGAGTTCTGTCCTGGCACAGTAGCCAAACTGGCAGAGTGGTATTAGACTAGCCGTAGGCAAAAGATCTCTTCTATAATTGTAGTTTTATTTATTATAATTACTGTCTGAATCAATCATTCAAATGTTCACTGAATGCTAATTTTGTTGATCCCAAAAGCACCTGATTATAGAGCAGTACAATCAAAATAAGGATATCTTGATAATACCATCTCTTTTCAAAAGCTTCCTTAAAACACTGTGTTAATGACCACTTCAGGGAGATTGCTTCCAAAGGATCTGAATATGGCAAAACTGTGTAATCTCTGCAGTGTTATACTATCTTCGCTGCCACTGGTTAGCAAGTTATCCAAGCTGAACCAAAAAATCATGCTGAGAAGTAGAGGTTATTAGTGTGAGCAATAGTACCACCACAGCATGGCTGCATGGCTTTTAGTCTGGACCACAGAGAGAATTCTCACCTACCGGAAAGAGGAGGCCTATTTTAGCAAGGATTAACTTGGTTAAATAAACCATGAGGGTAGCTTTCAACAGAATTTATTTTTAATGGACTACTTAACACACTTGTTAATTCCTAGACTGTTTTAATGTGTGCACTTTACTGTTTGTTTCCCCTGCGATGGGAAAATATTGAGCTATATTTCATGGATGCATGCTGTCTGTGCCAGAAAGAAGAGTGAGAGGCTATGGTCTAGGTGAGGAGAGCAAAACCATGTCTAGTGTTAGTAAAACCTGGCAGTGTGGTATTGAGAATAAACGTGAGTCAAAACACAGTGCTTACTGCAAGTCTGGACTCATGACAGTGACTTTTAAGCCCCCAAATTGCCTGCATACCAGAGAGAATGGGATCTGCAGCATCCTGCACCTTGAAGTTAGCCAGTGAAATTGCTAAAAGAAGGATGGGATTTAATCTGGAACAGTAACTCTAATAAGCAAAGTTGTACTAAATAAGTATTAAACCATAGTTCAGGTCAGAATTGTTTCTTTACTCTTCTAAAAAGTGAATAGAACAGCAGCAAGCAAAAACCTTGAACTAAGTTTCTTTTTCTATCAAATATATCTGACAGACATTAGCATAAAAAATATTGTGAAGGAAAACCTGAAGATTTAGTTTCTCTCAGCACCTTTTAAAACAAATTCATTTTTTCAGTTGAAAGCCATGATACGTTTTACTTCTTTTGCCTTTTCAACTTAGAAAAATATTTTTGATTTCTTAATTTATGAGAACATAATATAATTTGCTAGATCTTTCCCAGTATTTGTTGAATGTGTATTATAGGAATGATTCTAGCTGTGGTAAGCTATGAGCTCTAGTGTTCTGAAGGTGTTTTTAACAGTTCTTCTGTTGCTTCCATTTCTAGCACCTGGCCTCACTGGAATTGTTGGAGGACGCCCCAGAGTGTAAGTAAACTCCTGATCATTAACTTGCTGTGTCTGGTGGTAGTGTTCCTGTCACTCACCATCACAACCTTCCTCAACTTCAAATGATAACTACAAAAGCAACTACAGTAATTTTATTAGCCCCTATGTGTAACAAATGATAACCAGATGATACTGAGAGCTCCAATATATGTATGCAAATAGTGAAATTCTGTATGAAATTATTGAATAAGAGTTATGTAAGCCTCTGATCAGATCATAACATTGGCTTTGCATGAAGCTGCAGTGCTGTGAGGAGAGCTTTAAATGTGGCTTTAAGGCAGGCACAGTAACCCAAGTGTGTGCCAATACATGCAGATTCATAGACCATATTTATCTGTCAGTTTGGAATACAGACACAGCCCACTTCATGTAGAAGTGAGGTCAGATGTCCCAGAATATCCCACAACATTTTAAATTTAACTCGTTATGTGAGCAAGCTGAGCAGAATAATGTTGATTACTTAAGAATAAATAGGCCTGGTTTGATTCATTATTTTTCCAGGTAGGACTAAAATGTGATGGTGATTGTGTACTCCCCTTTCCATATTTATTCAAGAGAGCATCCTGTCCCAAAGCAAATTACTTCAGTATGTATCTCTGTCCTGAACATGGAGATGGGGGAAGAAACTGGGTGTATTTCCAGTAGCCATGTGTGACTAGGCTACGTATCAGTATGGAACTAATGACAGTACAATAGATTTTAGTCATGAAGAGCATCCTTTGTCAAGAAAATGTTTTTGTTCTTTTGGCTTGTCTGTGGTGTCCTTCTCAGTTTTCTTCTAACTAATTTTCAACTAAAATCTTACTTTCTTATGGAATTTCTTTGTTTCTCAGACTTTGAAAAATTGCTAACTAAAATAGCTAAATAATTAAATAGCTTTTAATTTTACAAGTGTTTTTCTGGTGTATGAATAGCCTAAATATGTGTGATCTGACATTTTCATTAATTGCTGGTTAAAGGCTCTTATTCTCATTGTTTTATGTGTCTAGATCTCCAGTCCTGAAGCCATTTTTCTTTTATTATCCTAAAAGTAATGTTCAGGTAAGACTTACTGCTTGAAGCCTGCTGAATTCTCTTTAAAGTAATTCTGCTGGCCGGGACATTTTTCAGTGTCTTTGAGTCCTAAAACTGCTAAGTATTCTGGTAACTTTAATTAAATATTTTTGCAGAGACTACTGTTGTTCACATGGCATATTTTACAGCAATTGAACTTAATAGCATTACACTTTAATGACTTTAAATTTTGAAGTATCTTGTATCAAGGAGCTGGCTTTACTGGAAACATAAAATGTTTGGATTTATGAATGTTGGTCTCTACTTTTTGTGTGTTATTCAGATACTTAATTTATCCTGTGGAGAATGCAGACAGAACTGGTTATATGCCCTTTTTGCAAGATGTTTGCTGACTTTTAGCAGCCTAATGATGATGCTTCCTTCTTGGAAAGAGCTTTCTTAGTCATTCAGTATCAAGAAAATAGCCAAAAGCCACATTAGTTAGACCACAGGAATTGTGACAGCTTTCTGCTTAGTGTGATAAAGCCTTAGGAGCACAAGCAGCAAGTGAAAGCAGGCAGAGGAGAGGAAAAAAACCCAACCAAACAAAATTGATTTTTTTTCAAAAATTTGCTCTGTAAAAGGATTACCAGTAGTTGATTTAAGAATTCCAGAATTTCAGAGGACTATTTCTCCTTTTTTTAGCATGTATACAATGCTTAGCTCAAATAAGTTCAAATAGTACATTTTTTCTTTGAGTACTAGTGGGAAGTAATTTAAGACTAATTTCACAGAGGTGATTCTATTTAGTTATCAAAACTAAGTTTATAAACTGTGCATAGTGAGAAAACATTTTTAAAACACCACTTGGTGTTTAAAGAGGTTCAGATATTTACTCTTATTTTCACTTACATTTTGCTTTATACAAATGGCTTTTCTAAGTTTATTATGAAATTATTTTTTTTATGGAAGTTTAAGCTACCACTGTTTTGTTCATCAGATTAAATTAGCACTGTGCTTCAGACTTGGTAAAATGCTGTTGAGATTAATAATTAAATAATTTATCAGGGAGAGAACGCAGTGTGTCATATAGATTTTTAAATTCAGAAAATCAAAATGTTTCCTCTGTGTAGCTGATCTGTGGGTGCAGTGTTACACTATTATCAAAATGCCATGTGACCTATCACTGCTACCCTGCAGAAATATAGAAGGTTATGTAAGAGTGTGATGTAAGTCCTTGATTCAAGAGTTTTAGCCATGTATTAACAAGAGTGGTTTCTGCAGAGATTACAAAGCAAGGTATGAATTAACTGATTTTCTGGATTGTAAGTCCAGTTACAAAGAGTCTAGTTGCTCTCATGCAGCATTTGACCTGAAACCAAAAGAACTTAATAAGGAGTTTTTCAGATACGTTAATACTACCACAGTGGGTTCTTTTGTGTTTGATAATACTTTTCTTCTGGGTGGCAGTTTGGATTCAGATTATTTGTTGTTTCTACTGCTCTTACGCAATTATCCTGGCTTTGTCACAAATTACCAGTACTTCTATAGTGCAAACAGTAGTTAGTTTCCATGTATCCTTTGTCATATTTAAAGAAACTTATTTGGAGGGAAAATAATTCTAGCAGACTTCCTGAAGCAAGAACTGAAATATATGGTGAAATTTATGAAATATGATGTCCATGCAAGAGGAAGATTTGGAAAAAAATCCATTAGCCTTCATCACTACTGGCTACAGAAAGAGCGCTAAATGCAATTATTTTGCAGTTGCTGAGAACTGAGCAGCAGGAACTGCTGCAGCTAAGCTGCTGTGTATTGTTTTGTAACCTTGTTGTATGTCTGAGTCTTTAGTGCAGGAAGTCCTCCAATGCTGATGAAATGGATAGAGTTAATTTTTCTACATCATTGTGCTATATGATTTAACCTTTGCTTATATCTCAAGTGAATAGCTCAGTAAGCTAATGAGATAAGAGGTTGGCTGTCTATATTTCTTGTATTTCTTTGATTGCGAGGATAATGATTGTGCAAGCTGAACAGCATAAGCACAAAATATCCAGTATTCATTTGGAGTTTTTGGAATTTGTTTTAAAAAAAATTATTTGTGCATTAATTTAGGATACAAAGAGAAGTTTGTCATTAATAGGAATGGTGACGTTAAGAAGAGAAAGGAGGTTGTGCCATGAAACAGCTGGAAGCTTTCAAGTTTTGGGATCCAGCTATTAAGAGCATTGCTGTAGGCAGAGGGAGATGGAAAGACAAATTTGTCTTCCTTTAAAACATATCTGACTGGATAGAGCGCTTCTTTGATTTTTATGCATTTTTTTCCTATGCAGAGTATTATTAAATGTATAATAGGTCATTATTGCTATTGTCACTTTTCAAAAAGAGAGGAACAGAGGCTTATCCATAAACTTGTTACTGATAATGGGCAGATCAATAATTACTTAGAAATACACTTTACTTATTCACATATCACACCAGATTTCTAATTTGATGGTTTGAAAATGAGTGTTTCTTTCCAGATCAACTTATTTTTAAATGGACAGCATGTTGAGACATTTGATGAGGATCTCACATTTACATCAGATGAGGTTGTTTCACCCAATCCACCTACGATTAACAGTGAATTGAAAGGTATGTTCATCTTCTTAGTTGTGAATGTGTCATTTGCTGTCTTTGGCCTGAAAAATCATGCTAGTTTTTGTCTTTTGAATGTATTCTATCTCTGTGTTTTTGAGCCTGAGCAAAACAGTTAAACTACTTTATGTGAAAGGAAGAAAGTTATCATGTAGCATGAAAAGTGCTGCAATGATAGTAAGTTTGTAAGTGAATAATTATTAAAAAATACGAAGTCTTAAGACACAACTGAAGACAGTTGAACATTGGCTTGAAATGAAATGTGGTTTCAAAGTCTATTTCAGTCTTACTTTGTTAATCCTGGAAATTGTTGGGTTTACCTTGCATTGTGATATTTATGTTCTGAATGGAGGACAGACTTAAAGAATGCTTAGCATGTAGATAATAGAAACTTGGCCCTATTGCCCTATTCCATATGACAGCCTTCTCAATATGAACAAGAACGGGATCAACCTGGAATTGGTGATGGCTAATGGACTGGTGTGATAATTCCTGTGGTGCTGTTAGACTTGTGTAACCAAATTCTCTGAAGAAAGAGGAGACTTGAGAAGGGAAAAGAATGTAGTAGGTCAGGATGAAGAGAAAATGCTCAATGTTGTTCATGCAAACTGGGCTCTAGATTAGAAAGAACAAGAATCTTCATTATCATTAATCTGTAATGGCAGAACTGTATACACAATATACCTGTAGCACTCTTCATGATTCCCTTCTGGTCCAAACAGAATCTTTATTACTTTCTTCCCTCTCACCAGAGCAATGAGAGAATTAATTAAAGCTGTGGATAGATATTTTCAAATATAATCAGGTAGCTGTACTTGAAGATTACTTGTTTAGAATACTTCAAAAAATATTCTCAAGATACTACTAATAATGAAAGATATGCATTTTGATCTGTGGATACACAAAAAATTAACGCTGTGAAGGCACCAACATGTTAAGATTTATTCTGGATTCTAGATAGAGTGAGTAGTATTTTTCAGAAAAGTATTAGAATTGTGTAATAACTAATTAATTCTGCATTGGTAAGGGATGTTCTGTATCTTAGCAACTTTGAGATACAGGTGCAATGATGACTTTGTTGCCATTTGAAAGCCACTGCTGGTAGCCACGTGTTAGTTAATTTTCCCTGTCTATTCAAATATCCAATGCCATGATTTGTGTTGCACAAAAGCAATTTAAATTCTAAAATACATTTTCAGCTCTTATGTTTGTTGCAAATCTGATGTCACACCAGAACCTGGGAGGGCAGTGGGGGACTTGTACCATTCAAGTGGGCAAGTTAAGGAGTAGGAAGTTGTTATTCTGAGGTACTAGAGTTTAATTCTTTTTCCAAGGTAACCAGAGTGATAAATATTGGAGAAATAAAAAGGTATTGCACTCACTATTGCCTCGCTGTCATTTGATAGAACTGTTTGAGGTGCCTGACATCAGCATTTATGTACTGAACTCTTCAGGTTTTATTCAGGCACAGACCCACTTTTGGGAAATAGCAGAACTTGTCTTACTGCTTCCTGTGAGAAGGATCTCTAAACTTTTGCCATTAGTTGTAAGTAGAAATGTTTTCTGTTTGAGAAGTATTAACCTCTGTGGCTTAACATGTGGACATCATGGATGAGAAATAGACAAATGGAGTAACTTTGGAAACATTTTCAGTCAGCATTTACTAAGGAGGGAAGTATTTTTCCTAGTTTCATGGTTATCTCAAGTGTGAGATACTGTTAGTTGTCTTTGAATAGATAAGAGAAATATGCGAAAATGGATTTCAAAAATGCTGCTAGATGTGGTTCTGGGTGGGTGGAATTTGAATTCGCCGTTTGCCCTAGCTTTGAAGGGAATTTGTTTAGGCTATTTATTAAATGAAAACAATTTCCTGATAAACAGATCATGAAAGATAAATCAATTAGGCAGTAATAAATGAGGACACCCAGAACACTGACCTGGTTTTGTTTAAAGGGAGACTGTCACAGACTGTGTAAAATGTCTGATGGAGAAAAGACTTGTACAGCTTATGCAGCTGAAACTGTCATACTTCAGCCTTTGAAGCAGCACTGCATTTACTTTCATGAATTGTGTATAGAGGGAGAATATTACAAATAATGTGGTTGCTGTGGTGTATGAAGCGTAGTGCCTAGTACAAAATGAACAATGCTTTGGCTAGACTCTTTCAGATTCTCTCTCAACTGAGTTGTCTAATGAAAAATAATATTCCGCAATTAAAGTTTAATTTTAAAAATTTTCTGCTGGGTTTCATGGCACATTTTTGCATTTTTCATGAAAGTGAACATGGAAAAGCCCATGAGCACCAGGATCGAAGCAAACTTATTGCATCAATCAAATCTCTGCTTTTTGGTTTTCACAATTTCAAATTTCATGGCACTTTACTTAGTACCGATGAAGAACCTTTGTGCTAGACTAAAGTATAATCACTGTGTCAACTCTTTGACACACACTTGTGATGTTTTATAACATATATCAGCTAAAGCAGTTTAGCTGATATGTTGTTTGGGGTGTTGGGTAGGTGTTGTTGTGTTTGTCCACATAATTGATTTGCAAGATCCTCGCTTCAATTTTGTTTAATTTGACAGGTTTTAACATGTTAGACTGAAATTTTCTATAACAAGCATAGGTTTAGGGCTTAATTGTGTGGTGGATTTTTGTAAAGAAAATGAATAAACAATTTGGACTTTTATCAGTTGTTTCCTGTGTCTGCCACCAGCAGCTTTAGCGCCGGCAGTTGAGCCGGAAAGCAGGAGAGATGTCTCTTCCCTGTTTAGAATGTTCCCCCTACTGGTGTATACGAGTAGAGAAGAGCAGAGCTTGTGTTTAGTATGAGCAAATGACAAGAAGAGGACAAAGGGCAGCTAGGTGGTGAGAAGTCCAGATGTGAGTCAGTTAGTGATGCTGGGACTGAAAAGCCAGGAATGCTGGCAAAGATGAAATGGGCATAAGGAAATTAGATGGGAGGCAAAACTGGCTGGAAATTACTAGGTACTCACTGCTTAAAAACTAGGATATGATCTGTGCTCCAGGTTTCACTGTTATGGTGCTGTTGGCAGAGAACTGGAACTCGGTGACAAAGTAGGTGCTTAATCTCTTGTTTTGGGGAACAGAAACTAGATGGTGACAACCTGCTATTCATCAGTGATTATGAGAGGTCTGTGTCATACAACTTAGCCATCAAACCTGTCCTATAAACTCTGTGAATCCCACTGGATTTAATATTTGGATGTATAGTTTTTGATACATAAGTGTATAAAAATACTTAATATGAACTTTCTTCAGGGAAGTGCTACAATCTTTATATTCCTAAACGTTTGAAAGTCCAATGGTCAGACACTACCACTTTAAAAAATTAAGACTGGCAGCTTTCAGTAAAGCCTGCATTTATGACCTTGTTCTTATGTGATACTAAGATATTTACAGAACTAGTAATTTGAAAAAGAAAATATGGAGTTTCTTCTGTGCAGTGAAATCCATAACTGTTATAATAGCACATATGAAAGCAAGACATGTCTTGAAAGGGAACTTTAAATTGTGGCTGCATTCTGCAGACATTATTATGCTGTACAGACATTACAGAAGGACAGTATCAATTTTATGTATTTTCCACCTGCGCTGAAGGCAGAGAAGCTCCTGTGTTAAAGGATTCAGAAGTTGTCAGCTTGTCAAGAAGAGATAAGTAGCTGTTGTGCCTCCTTCAGATATTGAAACAAAGATACATTTTCATATTCAAGGATGGTAGAAGAGGGGATGTGTGGCACAGCATTCAGCTATAACAAGGTAAAAGGAATTTGAGAGATGAAGCAGGAGGGATCAATTTCATTATTTTGCCCCTAGCCTCACCCTTTGTTCCCTAGGTGTTCCTGTGAGAACTACGTTTTGGAAATGTTTTTGTGAATCCTACAAGCCAGGCAGAAAGTGCACAGTTAAAACAACAGTTTTAATAGACTGTTGTTTGTAGCTACTATTAAAATTTATTCATTTTTATATCGTACAGATCTGCCAAGTGGTCCACATACTTACCGCTTAGAGGATCTTGCCTATACTAGAAGTGGAGACAAAGGCAACTCTGCAAACATAGGTATTTTTCTTTTTCTTGCTTTTTGAACTGTTTTTTCAAATAAGTTACATATTAAGAGCTTTTTTTTTTAATCTCTTGACACTTTGTTGGAGTTTTAATTGTCTCTGTGCTGAAATGAAAGGCAGTATATATAAGAGGTTCTTTACTAATGAGATTTCTGTAGTTTACTGTTTAGAGGCTGTTTAAATGAGGCTCTAACAAAAAATGTTTGCATGTCATATTTCAAAGTCATGCTCCACAAAGTTAATAAATGCTTTTTTAAGGTTTCCTGTACACAGTAGTTGCTACTTCATCTTGTTTATGTAATATAACCTCTTTGTTGTCTGTGTATAGAATTTCCGTGTGTAATTTTTATAACTTATATGGCTGAAACATTAACAGCATTAAGAAGTACTGAAGTTGTTCTTGCATGTAAGAGAATGTTGATTATGTTCTTAAGCCAAATGGTGTATTTCAGTGTGCAGTCTCATTACATTGATTGTGCTGCTTCTTGCATTGTTTAATAATTCCTTCTATTCCTTACTTCTGCATGCAACAATTGGCTCTCTTACTTGTTGGAAGATGAGAGTGTATGGTGTTCAAAGCTCAGTATGAATTAAAGGTGCGTTTGGGATTTGATTTGCTACTAGCTGTCATGCTAAAAATAAAGAATTTATATTTAGGACTAGTTTCCTTGCACTTGCTTGCAAAACTTTCTGGGGTTGAAGAATGAAGGAATTTTAAATTGTTTTTCATTTTTTTTCCCCCGTGATTGACCACTGCTGCAGTGTAGCATTGCAAAGTTATGCATTATGCATAGCTAGCTAGCACACTTCTAGAAAGACACTATTCCTTTTTTAGGAATGAAAAAATTGTAACAACAAACTTGACCTTTAAGATTGCATTAACTTTGGAGTTCACAGATAAAAGATCACTTTGACACAAATGTGCTTTCCTGATCCTGATGTGAAACATGAGCTTCAGTGTGAAGTTATCTGAAGCTTATGAAAGCATATTTACACCAATATCAATGTAATTGTCATTTTGAACGCTTAGGTCAGGATTATGCAAGGCATGGGTCAAAGATCAAACCTTCAGTCACTGATCATGCCATGTTATGGTTAGTTGTGATTACCTCCCTAGGTCATTTAGGGCAAGACAGTGGCATATGGGTTGTTTGTTATGATGATGATGTTCTTTAGGTGTCTTTTGCAGCCAGAGAATGTCTAAGAATTGCTTAGTCTGGGAGCATTCTTTCATGTCATGCTCCATACTACTTTTTTACTGACAAGAAAAGTTGTCACACTTGTTTTCTATTCAGGAGATGATTAAAGAGGATCCATACATACACTTTGAGTTAAGAGGAGGATCTCAAATCGGTTTTGAAAGGATAAATGCAAATTGGATTTAACAGCTCCTAATCCAGCTAATGAAAGTTCTACCTAACAGGTGTGGTAGCACGGCATCCCCTCTACTATCCGTACCTAAAGAAAACATTAACTGCTCAAGCCTTGGAGAATTACTTCCAACACCTTTTAGAGCAAGAAAAACCTGAAGAACAATTAGTAACAAGGTGAGTAGCTTGCTGCTCAGTCTACATTTATACATAGATACATGATGGTATTCAGGACTTATCTTAAGGTATGTTAATGTAAATATTACTGACCTGTGTGTATTGCCTTTGATATTTTTTATGTACCTTTGTTTTTTAAAATAACAATTTGAACAATAGCAACTGAAATAGAATTTGAACTTGGTCTTCTGAAGCTGGGCCTTCACTGTGAGTGAAGATCAGGTTCGAGACCACCTGAAGAACTTGAAGGTGCACAAGTCTATGGGACCTGATGAGATCCACCTATGAGTCCCTAGGGAACTGGCAGATGAAGTTGCCAAACCACTGTCCATCATATTTGAAAGGTCATGGCAGACTGGTGAAGTTCCCACTGACTGGAGAAGGGGGAGCATAACCTCCCATTTTCAAAAAGGGAACAGAAGATGATCCAGGAAACTACAGGCCAGTCAGTCTCACTTCTGTGCCTGGCAAAATCATGGAGCAGATCTTCCTGAAGGTGCTGCAAAAACACATGGAGGATGATACAGAGGAGATTGGAGGTAACCAACGTGGCTTCACCAGGGGCAAATCATGCCTGACCAATTTGGTGGCCTTCTATGATGGAGTCTCAGTATTGGTGGGTAAAGGAAGGGCAACTGACATCATCTACCTGGACTTGTGCAAGGCATTTGACACTGTCCCGCATGACATCCTGGTCACCAAACTGGAAAAGAATGGGTTTGATGAATGGACCACTCGCTGGATAAGGAGCTGGTTGAATGGTCGCACTCAAAGAGTTGCAGTCAATGGCTCATTGTCCAAGTGGAAACCAGTGACGAGTGATGTTCCTCAAGGATCAGTACTGGGACCAAAGATTTAACATCTTTGTTGGAAACATGGACACAGTGGGATTGAGTGCACCCTCAGCAAGTTTGCAGATGACACCAAGCTGTGTTGTGTACTTGACACACCAGAGAGAAGAGATGCCATCCAGGGGGACCTTGACAGGCTTGAGAGGTGGGCCCATGCCAAACTCATGAAATTCAAAAGGGCCAAGTGCAAGGTCCTGCACCTGAGTTGGGGCAATCCCAAGCATAGATACAGGCTGAGTGGAGAGTAGCTTGAGTGCAGCCCTGAAGAGAAGGATTTTGGGGTGTTAGTGAATGAAAAGCTCAATATGAGCCCCTGGTGTGTGGTTACAGCCAAAAAAGCCAACCAAATCCTGGGTTGCATCAAGAGAAGTGTGACCAGCAGGTCAAGAGGTGATTTTGCCCCTCTACTTGGTTCTGGTGAGGCTCTACCAGTTACTGTGTCCAGTTCTGGAGCCCTCAGCGTAAGAAGGACATTGAGCTGTTGGGGACGGGTCCAGAGGAGGGCCATGAAGATGAGAGGGCTGAAGACAGGCTGAAGGAGTTGTGGTTCTTCAGCCTAGAGAAGAGAAGGCTCAAGGGTGACCTCATAGTGGCATATTAATACCTCAAGAGGGCCTACAGAAAGGCTGGGGGTGGGCATTTTTAATAGGATATATGTTGGAAGGACTAGAAATAATGGATGTAAAGTGGAAGAGGGTAGATTCAAGCTAGATATAAGAAAGAAATTCTTTACAGTGAGGGTGGTGAAACACTGGAACAGGTTGCCCAGAGAGGTTGTGGACACTCCCTCTCTGGAGGTGTTTAAGGCCAGGCTGGATGTGGCACTGAGCAACCTGGTCTACTGGGAGGTGTCCATGCCTGTGGCAGGGCATTGGAACTAGATCTTTAAGGTCCCTTCCAACCCAAACTATTCTATGATTCTGAAAGGTAATGAATCTGTTTAGCGAAGGTATTTAAATTCTCAGAAGTAGTATATTAGTGTTGAGGGCTGTTTCTTTGGTTTGGTCCTGTACAGAAACTTTTTCTAGTCCAGTACTGCTATTTTCTCTGGAAAGTAGAAGTAACTTGAATTTCTCACAGGACAATGGATCTTTTCAGTGGTTTTGTACCATTTGGATGCTCCAGTAGCCAATGCTTCACAAACCTCAGGGCTTCAGAACTGGGAGCCTGAAGTTCCTAAAATCTTACCTGAAAGACATGCATCAAGACATTTATAGACTGGAGCCCAAACTTACCTGACCTTATGTGAAGAATGTGCCTCATCCTGTCACTATTTGAGCAAAACATTTTAATTTTTATTAGGCTTACTCATTTGAGAAAAAATATTTCTTCACTCACATTTTTCCCACATGCACCTGGCCAGAAATTAAAGGAAAAATTAAAAAAACAGGTTAATTTCCCTTTTTAAAATACAAATAAACCGTAGTCTTCTTGCTTGTTCAACAAACTTGAGTCAGAAAGGAGGAGCTCAAAGCGAGTTTGAAGTTACTTTAACTGCAACTCTTTGAGTTGTAATTACTGTTCTTTGTCTTCTTAAGCAGCTCAATGCAGATCTCACTGTTCTGCAAGTGCTAACAAATCTGTGTATCTAATAAAGTCTGATAACAAGAAATGTAATTGAATTTCCTTTGAAAGGGAGCAGGGAAGGGAAGAAATAAAAAATGTCATGTTTCCTAATGAATCTTCTAGAAGTTGATTCATTAAAGTTCCTTAATGCTGTTTATATATGAAAATAGAAGTGGAAATTAGTTGTGTCTGGGTGAAGCCAATTTATTTTGATTAATTAGATTATCTGTTCCTGGGTTTGGCTTCCTTTATGATGTGATAATGGAGTTCTGTGAGTGAACTGAAAATCTACTGGGCAAAAAGAATAAACCCTTTTGTGGAAATATTTAGGATTATAAGGATTATACTCATGTGCTTCAGATTGTGTAGTTTCTTTTGAAATTATTTTTACCTTTAATTGTCATAAGAGTTACATTGCAGTTTAATTTTCCTTCGTTTCCTTTATTTAAAATAGGAGTGTTTGGTTTTGCTACTAAAAACATGCCAGCCGTGGCTTTGCCTTATTGTAGAACAGGGATAGTCCTTCATTCTTTCTCGTGAAATTTATTAAACAAGATATACTAAACAGAGAAAAAGTGGGATTATGGAAAACTCATAAGATTCCACATTTTCAGGTAACGTAGATGGTTTTTCAAGCCACCTCCGCCATACTCCAGAACTCTAAATCTGTGGTTTGTTTCCCCATGTCATGTACAGCATATTCTTAATAGTTAATCAGTTTTCCTTGGCCATAGAAATAGATGCACAAGCTCAGCATAAATAATCAGACCAACCTGAATAAGGGTAAGGCAAAGATAGCAGTATTCAGACAAATTTCTCCAAAGTTTATTAAAAGATGTCTGTGTCATGACACCTTACCTGTGGTAAGGTGAGTAGCTAGAGCATACTGTATATGGAAGATTTTCTTTTTTAATGTGTTCTTTTTTTTTCCCTCTATAGTAAGTTTGCCCTTTGTATGATTATCTGTGCCTAACACAAACCACAACAACATGAGACTTGAGAAATTGAGACCTAATCATCTCAAGATATGGAATAAGAAAATTATTATTTAGAAGGTCAGTCATTTATACAAGGGCAGTAAAATGATCCTGTATTTCCTGATTTTCCTTTTCCAAAGTAGGATTATGTTTCAAGATTGTTTCAGTGCTCAGAAATTAAAATATTACAGCTGAGTTCTTATGGGATATTTTTACTAAGAGCTAAAGAGCAAGAATTGTAGATGCTGATGCTTCTGGATTGCTGTTTTTTGTATGTATGTACGTACATTTATTAGAGGAAAATAACTTCTCCACTGTATATTTCATCCACAAACATCTCTTTTAGCCTATGGGACTCAGTTCCTGCTTTCCTCTCATAAAAGGCATCCTATCTTGATTTTTAAATGCATTAAAAAAATTTACTATTATTATTACATGCAGTTTAATAGGAAATTTACAGGGTTTACAGGAAAAACTGACTTTCTTGGATATGTTCAGACAGCACTTCAAAGGAAGTAATAAAGCAGGCTCCCCACTGTGCATAGGAACTGAGCTAGAATAGTGAATTTTCCATGTTTTATTGGTTTCTGTCACAGCCTTAGTATTCTTTGAAGGGTTTATTTGCTTTCTGTGCTTTCTGAAAGCAGTTCTTGAAACTTTTGATAAATTGTATTACTAGGTAATACTGTCTTTCTTTAGATCTTAGTTAATTAAACTTAAATTGTTTAATTATGCTGGGTAAACACATGCCAATGCTATTGTTGCTGATTTAAGGCTACTGTGATGGTTAAATCGGTTTCTATTTTCTTGTTATAGCACAGTATTTTTATACAGAAATAATTCCAGTGCTCAGATGCTTCAAACAGGCCTTAAAAACATTGAAAGTGCTGACCTTTGTATATTATTTCGTAATCCTGCTTTTAGCTAGTTACCTCACTGTAAATATTTCATCAAAGTACTTGAATGTGCCATTCTGTGATGTTCCAAATTAAGATTTCACTTTCCTGGCAGAGAGTGTGTGCAAGGAAGTGTAAATTTTCTGATCCTGCTTTGTAGCTGTTTATAGTTTTAAATTTAGTAAACTGTGTAGATGCCTTGATTAGAAATTGCCTTATGCTTCATATATCCATTGTTTAGTAGAACTCTAAACAGTGTCAGATTAATTGAAATTTTCCTGCCTTCCCCATGGATTTGCCATTAACTCTGATAATTTTGCTTGGCAGCTAGTCTTTGAGGAAGTCACCAGAATGCTAATACCAGGTTTTATCTTAATAACAACTAATAATGTTAATATTAGTGTGGTAATAAAAGAGCAGAAAGAACATGAAAACATCTTGCCTGAGAGACAGGCATAGACCTCCATGACTACTGTAAGAGCATTGTGAGAACTGAAGATGTTTGCCAGACCACTCAGCAGAATCACAGGCTGACTGCATATCTTTCCATGGAAGTTTTGGGTCTTCTTCCCAAGATGAAGTGGCATCCAGAGATGCGCATATCAGCAACATAGTGGAGCTGAGTAAGGTAAAACCTCAGACACAATCATCAGTACAAGAAAGCTGCAAGAAATCAATTCCAGCTATTTTAGAGGATGGATCTGAACAATCTGTCCCAGATGACTCAATGAAAAGTGGTGGTTTTGGAGGAAGCTTGATTTAAGTTGCAGCAGTCAAACATCTGAGACAGAACAAGAATTTGGTACCACTTTTCTCCATTATTCCTCATGTCTTACTGATGTTCTGATTAAGTCCTTTCCTATGGAAAAAAGGAAAGCTATTGAAAAAAATGACAAAACATTAAAGGAAAGGAAAAATGAGAATACAAGAAATATGACAAAACACTGAAAAGCTGTGCAAGGAGAAGCAAATGGAAGTGTGCTATAGGCCTATTTATGGACTTCATTAGGAAACTACAGAGTCATTCGCCAAACTTGTACAGAAGTTTCCAAATTGGAACTTTACCAGTCAAAAGCAGGGATGGAAAAATGCTTTACAGTGGCAATGAAACAGAAAAGTAGGTCTCACACAAAAATAAAATTGTCTGAATGAAGTACGTGGCTCCAAGAAGGTGTTGAAATGTAGTTCTACCTTTCATTTGCTAGAAAATTAAGAGGTTGATCTAGTGACTCATTGTTATTTCTCAATAATAAAGATAACTTCCCAATTAGCCTTTACTAGTAAAAGTGGGTTCCAGGAGTTAAGTTTCAAGAACTAAGTAATGGTATTTTTCAGTATCAGAACTAGGAAATATTAAAAATGCTTCTCTCTGCCTGTCATGCTCTGAGTTCATATTGGGTGTTGAACCTCTTCCCTAGGAAGCCTTTCTATATGGGCTTAAACTTTCAGAAACAAAAAGAATGTAGATACAACCTCATTAGATATGAGTTTTGAATAAGAGGGGAATGATTACTTTATGGTCCTACCTTAAGGCTATTAAGGACTGTTGATTTGGAGGAACAGAAGGCAGGGAAGGCCATTGGTTAATCTTCAATTAGCTTTTAGGCTTGACTCAGCAGTGGATTTGGCATCATAAGCATCAAGTATTTGCACACTGCTTTTCCTTGGTGTTCTGTACGAGTGACTGTTTCAAAGCAGAAGAAACATCAGATTTTATTTTACAGATATGAGTTGCCAGGAATCCATGGATTAAATTTTGTCCTGAAGAATTCCCTTGGTGGTGGTGGTATAGCATCCCTAAGAAGTGACCCACAGGCATGTATCAAACCATTGATTTTAATGTAGTTTCCTTTTACAACTCTGTACCTGGTATCTTTATAATGAGCTTTGGGGCTAGAACTGTAGGATTTTTGGTTTGACTCTTTAGTTCCTTTTTAATTCTTGTTAATATGCCTTATTGACTGAATTGTTTAGAAGTTTGAAAACAACAAAATTAACTTCTCAAAAAATGCTGTTGTGTTTTTGGAGAATGTAAATTTATGTACAAGACAATTCTGATTGTTTCCTAGCACGTATGGGAATCATTAACTGTACAACAGCTTCTCTAATTTAGCTTATGATACCTATAATTAAAAGTTCAGATTGATTAATCTGAAAATTAATAGATGGATGGACCTGTTTTGTGATGACCACACTATCTGAAAGTAGTATTTTTTTGTAATTGTACAATTTGTGTATAAAATATTTGAAGCCTCTAAACCTGAAACATCAGAATCCCTTAATGCAGCCGTCTTGGGGCTACAGAAAAGCACAGTTCTGCCACCATAAATATGTCTAAGTGTGCAAAGAATATCAGCAGAGCTAGGAATACTATTCATGCACAAGAAAAAAGAGATGTATAGCAAAATTGCATCTAAACCAAATTGATTTTAGTACTAAGTACCAAATTAGCACTAGGTAGCGAAGAAGCTATTCAATCCGATCAGGTTTAGATGATGGAAATTGATACAGTTAAGTTTTCATTCTTTAATTATATTGATTCACAAGTGAGAGACTTGTAACTTGGATAACCTCTCATCCAAGGCTTGATAATGCTTGCACAAAATTTACATAAAAGTGAAGATAAACTCAAACTTAGAAAACATACTGGTTTATTCCTGTGATTATAGAAAAAATACCCTATTAAATGTTTGTTCAAAATTTAATGTACAACAGTGGTATATTTAGATAGTAAAATGATGTGGGTGTTTTTTTTTTTCTTACAGGGTAAAGCACTGGGACAGATGCTGTTGGATTTTCAGATTAAAAATGTTCCTGATTTAAAATCACTGATAGAGTAACAAGTGTTTAATGCATATGCTTCTAAAACTGAGTGATACAAAAACATGTTATAAACAAGAACTGGCTTCTTGAGTGAGAGGCTTTTGGTTTTTGTCTCTTTTTTTTTTTAAATCAGAGAGTAGAAATTGGTGACAGTTATCTCTTGGAGGCTGTATGGCACAGATAAGCAAATGTTTTGAGTAATACCAGACTAGTAGCTTTGTCTGTGACTGATAAGGTTTCCTGTCTACTTAATACATTGGATGAAGAATTAATTTATTTCCTGTAAAATAAAATTAATTAAATTCAACGTAATTTTTAATTGTGAAACAAGATAATTTTTATTCCAAGATGGAAATCGCCTCCTGTTCAGTCCATATCTTTTCTTTCTCTCCATCTTTATTTGAAAATGAAATGGGCTGATACAGCTCCTGCCAGCTGTGTTTGTCCTGTGCATGGTGAGGCTGGGTGACCTGCCGTGCATTGCTCTGAAATCAGCACTGTCTGAACCCTATGAACAGCTTTGCCTGTTGGGCAATAAAGTAATAATTGTTAGTGTTGCAGAGTGACTGGTAGTAAATGCAGACCTTTGGTCGTGATCCAACTTCCATTGCTTTGTCCAATTAATGACAGGCCTTATTCTTGAGGTTTCCAACATCTCTTTGTGGTTGAAAGCACTGACTAGTAGGAAATAGCAGATCTTGGTGTGGGAATAAATGTACAGGTGAAGAAAGCTAGCCTGCTTACAGGTGATGGTGTGGTCTGTTAGGGAGGGAGGGTGGTTGGTTGGTGGGGGGTTACCTCGTTTTTATTTCAGGGCTGTTAAGTCCTCATTTTGTACAGCGGTAGAATTCCTCCTGGATGAAGTTCATTTGACTGGGATGTTTGTTGCCTTTCCATCAGAGAAATCTACCTCCTCCTTTGAATGAATACCATGCTGCATGCAGTTAACACTGAGCTAACACCTCCCATCACCCCTCTCACACAGTATAACTAGCATGTTCAAATTGGGATACTCATAAACTTCTTCACCTGATTAAGCAGAGACTTAAAAACCTGTGTTGTGCTTCCTAAGACAGTATCAGGGTAGAAGTTCTGGACCACTGAATTTGTGTGTTTCCTCTGCAGAAGCCACATAAATACCCCTGTGTTCAGGTGTTTTAAATTCAGAAATAAATCCATTCCTTTGGAGAGACTATTGATTGCTCAGAGCTGATAGCATGGGATATTATCTAATAAAATGATGAAAATAGGTATTTTGTAACTGTCACCAAAACTACCTTTGTTCTTAATCTGTGTTACTACTACTGCTAATTTCCTAAGCCTTTTCTGTGGTTTTATTCATTTGAGTTGAAGGTATCATAAGTGAAAACTGCATTCATCTCAACATACTATTCCCTTAGCAACTCCTAAGGGTTGTGTTTATACAATATGATTCAGTCCAGTTGTAAAAAATGAGACATTAACTTTATTGCAGAAAGATACCATCTTAAAGGGAAGACAGCATGCTGGTTTTATTATGTTTACAGTTATTGTTTGCCAGAAAAAATGTTAATAATGTGGAAGCCTATTAGTTTAATAAAACAGACAAAGGTATTGGGAGAAAACTAGAAAGTAATAGACCTCACTAGCAAACCTACAAGGATAAAAAGGCTACAAGTAAATATTTGCAGTTCACTCAATATGCTGCTTAAGTGACTCTGTAAATGTGTATGCAATAGTTTGAATAAAAGTGAACATTTATAAAGTATATATTTGTTTTAGTGATTTACATCGTTTCTTCTACTGGAAGAGAGTGATACTTAGCTCAAAAGTTCTTTGTTTTGAGGTTCTTTCACTTGCCTGCAATTTCATGCCTTCTCTGGCTGGTTCCCTTCTTCAGAATTAGCCTGTTCTGTCTCTTTGTTAAATACAAAAACTGAAAAAGTAAATGATACTGTCTTCTCGAGAGCTGGTCATTTGTTTGCAGTTCTACAATGGAAGCTGTAACTTTCTGAGAAGAATAGTGCAGTGTTCAAATGGATTGGATATGGGCATACAAAAGCCTTATTTTTTTTTTTAATTGCAGTTGGCCTTTTTGGATACTAGGAAACCATCCTTCACAAACATTTTTCTGTCCATTATTTCTTTTCAGTGCACCACCTTAATCCAAGTGCTTTTGCTTTTGAGATACTACTTTCACAAATTACAGCCTCCAAAAATCCTTATCCAAAGATTTTATCCTCCTTGACCTCCTTAACATGTTTTGAATTCATGAACCTGTTCTTGCTCCAGCCATCCCAGCTGACCTGAAAGCTTGTTAAAGCTGCATTTGTTTCTTAATCTACAGTACAGACTGAGGAACTGAGAAGCATTTGGGGGGAGGAGGCAAAATAAAGTTGAGTATGAGTGCAGTCACTATTGGCTGAACTTCAGGTAAAAAATGC
This sequence comes from Turnix velox, assembly GCA_013400935.1. Classification (NCBI taxonomy): domain Eukaryota; kingdom Metazoa; phylum Chordata; class Aves; order Charadriiformes; family Turnicidae; genus Turnix; species Turnix velox. The sequence goes on along the minus strand of VZTY01014327.1, from coordinate 51,578 downwards.
ACTTTTCCTTACATGTTAAAGCAGGCCTGTTTCCCAGACAGGTGAGAGCTTACTCTGCCCATTGCCTGTCCTGATTTTTCCCTGGTGTCCTAGTTGTGAGGGCAGGATAGAAATAGTAATGTTTAGTGTATAAAGCAAATTTGCAGAGTTTCCATATAATGTGTTTCAGTGTAATGGGAACTGGCTCACACATAGAATCCTTCAGGTTGGAAGGGACCTTAAAGATCATTGAGTTCCAACCCCCCTGCCATAGGCAGGAAGGTTTTGTGCTGTGGCTCATCTGCACTGCAAAATAAAAGCTGCATCTCTACAGAACTCCCAAAAATAAATAATGAAATTATCCTATAGCAGCTGACAGTCCAAACAAAATTTAATCGGTGTTTGCTGTATTGTATTAAATATTTCAAAGTGATTTTTTTCTCACTTTGATTTGTGAGTCTCCTCCCACACACACCATACTTCATTGCAAAGGATAATTTCAAATGCACCTTTAAAACTGGTGGAGTTTGGAAGTAATAGGAATTCAAGCCTGTGAAAGCAGAAGATGTTGGGCTGCAGGCTGCCTTTCAGGATCCTGAATGGCTTTGTGCTGTGTCAAGTGTTTTGCAGAGAGTGATGCTCACCACAGCTGCACCGTGGTGGCAAAGCCTTCACAGGGTGGATTTCCTTTGCTGCAGCTGGGTACCCATGTTGGCTGGAGCAGCAAGAGCATTTCACAGACCTGTCTGCTTTCATGCCTTTTGTGATCTTTCCATTGGGATTTTCAGGCCGGAGAGGGATTTGAGTATTTAGGAGACAGAGAAGGCTCATTAGTTCCTCAGGTATGAGGGAATTACACTGCTGAAATGTCACACCTCTCAGCAGATTTCTTTGAAGCTCTCCCATGCAGTAAGACTTGAAGTCTCCTCATGGTGATTTCTCATCTTCAGTTTCAGCTTGGTTTCCTTTAGGGATTTACTTGAAATGGATCCTGATGATTTGGGGATTAAAGCTAACTGGCATTAGGAAAGCAAACAAAGGATGCCTCCAAGATCCTGTTGGGGAAATGGCTTTTTCTGCTGGGGACCTAATTAATAAAGCTGAATTGCTCCACATTCCTTTAGACAGGGGAGAGAGACCAGAACTGTGAGACTGAAGCATCTCCAAGGCTTATTTCAACAAAGACCATCCTGATGCTCCCTTCACAGCTCTGGAAAAGGGGAGTGGGGTTTTCAGATGGTGGTGCTTGTCTTCCTGGGAGGCAGACAGGAACCCTTCTGTGCCAGGAGTCTTGAAAACCCTCTGGCTGTGGCACAGTACTCCAGCTCTGGACCAGCTGCTGTGATCACCAAACAGGTGAGAGAGGTTTTAAACTTCTCTTTTCCCCAGTCTCTTAAAAATAATGAACTAGCTGAGAAAATTTCTTCCACTGTTTTTATTTCCTAGTTACAAAATTTTCAAACCTCCCAAATGTACTTAAGCATCTGGATTTGAAAAGATGCTGTTTTAATTACATAATTATGTGTGGCTGGTGGCTAATCCACAGATTCTTACCAGCATCATAAGCAACATCTGCAAGGTATTTTCTCTTTTGTAAGTGATGTGATTTGAAGCAGGGGGCTTGAGGAGGGCTAAGACTCTGTTACATAAGTTTGGCTGAGGCTCTCCAGAGAAAATCCTTAATGCCTGGTCACACTGTTGAGAAGGTTCTTGCCAGTCAGCAGAGAACAAACGAGGTGGTGGGCCTGTCTCTTTGCAGGTGCAGCAAGGCAAGGGTACTTTCCCCAGGAAGCTACTTTCTACTCCAAGCTGGAGGAAGTAGGAGGGCAACACCAGCCCTCATCTTGTGTTGGAGAGCAGTGAAATAACCTTGTTCCCCTGAAGCAGGTCCTTCACTGAGGAGAGGGAAAACTTGCTGTGGCTCACCCGTAAGGCTCATCTTCCCTGTGCACAAGATTCTGTCTGAGCCTTTATTCAGCACCTATGGGGGTGGGAGGCTCTCACCTGCTGTGTCCTGTGTCATTCACATCCCCCTCTTCCCTCCCCGTTCATACCACAGCTGTTCCCTGAGGGAAAGAAAAGTGATGGTGAAGCTTTTCTGTTTTTTGGGTTTTTTTTTTTGGCTGGTGTGACCAAAGGAGCCCTACAGCCATCCTTAATCCACAGGCTCTCAGATTTCAAGTGGCTGGGGAGGGAGAAATTACTTGCTGTTCCACTATGTGTTTTTGCCTGTAGAGAGATGCAAAGCTGTTATACACTACTGCTCCTCTTGCTTCCTTTTTTTTTTGTTGTTGTTGTACTTGGCATTGTGGTGTTTGCCTAAATGTCTGCAACCTGCGGGAGGATGGATCAGGCAAACTGGCAACAAATGGATTCTTCTCCAGCGTTGCTTCCCCCTCCGAATTTCCCACAGCAGGGAAAGCTGCAGGAAGGGCAGCGGAGGGTGAGGGGTCCCCTCCCCTGCCACTCTCCGGCCCCTGTCATCTTCCAGGTAAGTTGAATGTCTACCCCATCCATCATCCCGCAGCCCCCGGGAGAGTGGAATTTGCTGGGCTACTGAAACTTTTTAGCCTCAGACGGGGCGGCTTTGTTGACCCGCCGGGGGTGCTCTTTTGTGGGCTCTGTCGCCGGCATTTATTCATTTGCATAATAGATTGGCATGAAACAAAACGCAGGGGAAAGCTTCTCCGCCTTTCCCTCCCCCCTTTCTTATCCGGCGGACCTTTAGGGAGAGTTAATTTATAAATGTGACTTCCCTTTTCTTCCTCGGAGACCTGCTTTCTATCCAGAAAGAAAGGCGCACTCGGGAGCCTCCCCTCTCCCGCCGCCGAGCGAGCGACCATCGCCGCGGCCTCCCGCCTCCGCGCCGGCCGTCCCCTCGCTCCCTCGGTGGGGAAGGGAAGGTGAAGGCAGTGGCTGCGGAGCGAGCAGTTCTCTGCCCTGCTCTCAGCCCTTCTTCTCGCCCTCGTACTTCGTCCCGGCCCTGGCTCCGCCGGAGGATGCCGTCTGCGCTACGGTGCGCTCCCCAATAACGGCGGGGCGGCCGCTCCCCCGGTGGGCTGGCCCCGGGTCTCCGCCCCGCCCCACCCGGTAGGATAGAAAAGCGCGGCCGGGCAGCGAGGGCTGCTCGGTGGCAGCCGGGGTTTTACGTTTTCTTCCTCCTATCTCGACGACCATGAAGAACCCGGTGCCTCAGGCGGCCTCGCTGCTGCTGGAGAAGCTGCTGCTTCTCGTCCACGTTCGGCCTCTACCCGAGGGCTCCGGTGAGGAAGAGCCGCCGACCCCCGGTTACTACGACACTAGCTGCTTCAAGCGGGGTGACCTGCTGGAAGTGCCCCGTACCCTCTTCATCCACTTCGGCATCTACCTGGGCGAGAACCGCGTCGCTCACCTGATGCCCGACATCCTGCCCGCCCTCACCGGCGACCGCCGCCAGATCCAGCGAGTGGTGACCAACAAGCGGCTCATCCTGGGCGTCATCACCAAAACGGCCAGCATCCGGGTGGACACAGTGGAGGATTTCGCCTACGGCGGCAGCATTCTGGTCAACCACATGGACCGGCTCTTCCAGGACCAGGTGCTGGGCAGCGAGGAGGCGGCTCGGCGGGCGGAGAAGCTGGTGGGCGCCACGGCCTACAGCCTGCTCTGGAACAACTGCGAGCACTTCGTCACCTACTGCCGATACGGAGCCCCCGTCAGCTTCCAGACCGACAAGGTACGGGCAGCCCCGCGGGGAGTGGCGAGGCTGTGCAGCGGCCACATGGGACGGCTCAGACTTTCCCGGGTGCTCCGCCGCTCCCCGAAACTAGGTCACCCACTGTCATAGGCCCCGGTGGCCGCTGCCCGCTCGGTACCTCCCGGGGGGCACGGCAGGAGCGAACGGGCAGTGCCGCCGGTGTGGGGCCGGGCGGCAGCGCGGAAATCCCGGGGCCGTGCGTTCATATGCTGTTAAAACGCTCTGAAGCCGCCGGGTCCCACCGGGGCTGGGCCGGTGGGTCGCTGCCGTTCTCCTCAGACCCCTTGGCAACGGAGGCAGCTACTTGTGGCCTGTCGCGGCGAGGGCACCTAAAGCTTTCCTCTTTAATCCTTATCTCTTACTATTTTTTTTTTTTTTCTTCCCTTTTTCTCCCCAGTTCTGCGAGACCGTGAAGATGATTATTCGCGACCAGAGGAGCGTTCTGGCTTCAGTGCTTGTAGGATTAGCGTCGATAGTCTGCCTAGGTTTGGCACCTTCCACCACGCTCCCGACCATCTTTATCCCCTTCTTTCTGTGGATGGCTGGCTAACAGCCTCCCCGCCGGCCCCCGCCTGTATATAGGATGTACACAATGTATTTATGAAAGCACAGATTATTCACGGGCGTCTCGTAAACTTTCTTAACCTTGTGTGCCCGTTTTAAACTGCGGCTTTGTCTAGAACGTGGCACACAAAGCATAGCTTACTGTGTAAGCCAAATAATAGATTTCCTGAAAATCTCAGCTAGTACATTTTAACACATCTTTGAATCATGAAAAAGTAGGGTTGCGATGCAGTTCTGCTCCTTGCTTTTAGCCATAAGTGATTCTGGTGATACCTTTCATGTTCTTTCCATTTCTCAGCTGCGTACCTGGGTGCTGGAGCTATTAATGACAATGGATGATGGTGTTCCACAAAGTGGTGGATACTAAGAACAAACTGTTTGCCTCTCACTTTGCTAAAGTGTTCAGAAGTAACTGTTTCAGTTCCTTTTATATTCTGTAGTGGAGAAAGAAGTGAGTAAACTGAGGCTTTTTGACAGTGAGAAGAAAATCCTGTCCTGTGCTGCAGGAGCATATCTGGCACATCTCCTTCTGGCTCTCATTTGTATTAATTGTGTCAACGGTTGCTATTGTATTAAACAAATTCTAATTGGGTTAGTAGTAAGAAAATATAGCGATTCATCAGCATTTTCCTTGCTACTGATAGTGGTTAGCATGGCTAATATAAATGGCTACAAAGAGGTTTAGGGGATACAAGGAGAAACTAAATGGCTTTATGACAATTAGTGATTTGCAAATGTTAGAAATTTCCAGTGTTCCAGGGCACGTGGCAGGGAGGAGGACAGACATCAATTTAGTTCCTGCCTTCCTCAGCAATGGGACCGAATGTGTACCATAATCACAGAATGCCAGGGATTGGAAGGGATCTCGAGAGATCATCAAATCCAATCCCCTTGTTGGAGCAGGAACATCTAGACCAGGTCACACAGGAACATGTCCAGGCTGGTTTTGAATGTCTCCAGAGAAGGAGACTCCACAGTCTCTCTGGGACACTGTTTCAGTGTTCTGTCACCGTCACATTTCTGTGGAACTTCTTGTGTTCCAGCTTGCACCCATTGCCCCATGTCCTAATCATCTTCTAAACATATTTATGCCTCAGCAACCCTGGCAACACATGTACTGCAGTCATGTCAATTAACACCCTTCAGGGATCATTGGAGCAGTTTTCTCCAGTGGCTGTATTATCACTTTGGATATTGCCTTAAAACAAGATGCCTTTTGGTCAAAGATGACATGTTGTTCTATACCTGTCTCTTGCAAATAAGTGCTCACTTCCAAGCCAGCACCTGGTGCTAAAAATGTTTTGCCTTCAATGCTGAGGCCTTTATGCTATCTGGAAGGTGTAAAATTGGAGCTGAAATCAAGTGCATCTAGCTGATTGTTTAAGTGATAGAAACTTTTTTTTTTTCCTTACCTGTATCTTGATTTATGCAGAGAAGTTGCTTGGCTCCTGGAATGCCTTGTGTGTAATACATGCATTTACATGTTCATGTGCTGTGCCTGCCTTCCTTTCTAGTCAAAGGTGGGTACAATGGTGCCTTCAACAAGGACTGAAGCTCCAATCTGCTTCTTCCTGTGGGCAGTGTTCAGTGTCCTGCCATCTGAAGAGGATGCCTCCCTTCATTTTAGGGAAACCCGTGTAAACTGTGCTGTGAAGCCCCTTATAGCCACGTGAAGTGAGTCTACTTGGCTGCTCTCTGCCAATCTTTCTTCAGGCTGCTCTGCCATAACCGGTGAAGAATGTAAAAGGCTGGGGTGAAATTCCAGGCTTGTAGGAAGTGGCAGCGTGACTTGTGCTGCTGCTATCGACCCACAGGGGGTTTCAGACCAGCCTTAGGCACATTCTCAGTCCACAGCCCAGCTCCAAGCTGGTATCAATCCCCACTAAATCCTTGTCAACAACTTCTCTGCTTTCAAAGACGGCAACTCTCAGTGTAACTGTTTCTGGCAAACTTTTTAAAAATTAAGGTGTTTTTTAATTAACACGAAGTGCTTTTTCATAGTGTATTTGCTAATAATATTTACATAAATTCCAATGTGTTTGGGTATTTTTTTTTACTTGCTGTGCACAAGATATGAACTGTAGTCATTACTGTAATTGCATAAAGAAAATTTATTCATTTAAAAGCGTCTACTAGTCTCTTGAAACTAAGTGTAACCCTATAGCACTTTTCTAGCATATTCCAATGAGGACACTGAAAGGCTCATTAACATACGGTTATTTGGTGTCTTATTACAGATACAAGTGGTGGCCTTTTCCTTTTTTAGTTTGGGTTTATAAAAATGCCAGTAATTCTTATGATCCACTTATTCAGTAAACTATGAGCTCATGACCAGTAACCAAATCATAAGAAGGCAGAGAAATGTTCCTGCTCTGTCATCAGCATTAAATGACCAATGTTCCTGCTTTGCTAATGCTGACAAGTAAGAAGCCTCCAGATTAGACTGGAGAATAAATTGGGATTTTCATAGGTTTCTATGAAAGAAATGAAAGCTGTTTCTTGCAGATATCTGGCTGTATCAGTAGAGAATTTTCCTTTAATGTGTAAAGTTTTAAGCTTATGAAATACTATGAAATGGTCTAGAATATCTTGCTTTATGCTTTTATCAATGCCAAGCCATAATTTGGCCATAGGAGCAGAAATACAGCTGCACATTTGGCAGTTTTTCCTACCAATTATAATTCTAGCAAAGATCTGGAAATTCTGTTAAGAGTTAAGCCTGAGTCTAATCAGTCAGACTGTGAGGGGAAAAACTAAGAGCAGTGGGCATGGATCCTCTCGTTCAGCTCAGCAGGTGGTGTTTGTACTCTGAAATATTTTGGTAAATGTCACTGTCAGCTTTTTTTTTCTGTAATTACTCGAGTAAAAATAAGCACTAGCCCTAGGTGGAGCGATGCATTTCAGCCCGTGCTCAACTGTGATGGCTTTGAAAGGCAGGAACTAGTTATAATAAGAAAAACACAGGAAACTCTTCTGTTCAGCTGTTGGGAAATACATGTGCTTAGAAGTGAAATTGCTCATCGGGAACCGTAAGTGCCGGGGAATGTAAATGCAGTGCGACAGCTCAGTTTAGTGGTGGGGCTGTTTTGAAAAGCTGCGTGGTGGAAGCAGAGTGTGTAATGGAGCAGGGTAACCATCATCCCCGAGAAAGAAAGGCAAGTAGTGAAGACACCAAGCTAAGAAGAGAGAAGTTTCACCACTGAAGCTTTCCAAAGAAAACAAAAATAAAACGAGCATTCACAAGGCTTGAGATGTTTTTATAGAACTTGAGTTTAAAAGTTAAAAAAAAAAAAAAAAAAAAGGTTGTAAGTGAAGATTCTACTGTTGCTATGTACCAGACAAGGAGATGATCAAGTACTTGATGCAGCCNCTTTATTTTAGCTTGGAACATAAATGATTACTCATTTTGTGGTGAGCAGTCATCTGCTGCTTGATTTCACCTTTGGGTCCTCCTGTGCAGAAGGAGATCACTACATATAAATACCACTGAGGCTTTTAATGAAAAGAAAATCATAGCAATACTTGTTAAAGTCTGAGGAGAGGGGGAAGGGGGAATTAAACTCCTGTGTGACTTGACATCGTCCAGACAGGTTTTAGAAAGCAAGCTGTAGCAACAAGAAACATTAGTTCTGTGATCTCTAGAAATACATATGGTAATGTATCGTTTACTGCATGTTCTCACATTTAGTGAAGCGTTAGGAGGCAGTAGTTAGCATCTCCTTTATCCAATTCATCTTTTTTTCTTTAAAAGAAGTTCTTGGGTGGCTCTAGGCAGTAGTTGCTGCTTATGCTTTGTAGTAGCTTAGGGTCTGATACCTCTGAGCACTTTACTGTTGTGAATGGGCTTACTGAGGAAATGAGGATTCAAAAGCTCAGTGGTTTTGAGGCTCTTTTATGAAGTGCATTGCACTCCTCTGCAAGCCTTACAGAAATCTTTCAGTACACTGTGCTGAGGAAATAAATTACATGCTCTGGTGTAGTAATAGGTCAATAAAAACATCTGACTGCTATTTTGGACATAATATCTTAAAAATCAATTCTGTGTTTCGCTTCTGAAGTCAAGGGAACATTCGGGATTACCATCCTGAGTGCTCAGAGGCTGTAGGAGAAATGGAGGTAAGTGGAGTGATCTTTAGGATCATAATTCCATTGATTGCAATATCATAGGTCTGTCTGTGAAAAAGACAGTCATTTATGGTCCCTGTTTCTGTGCTTCACAGGGTAGAATCCTTCCTGTAAGAAATTCTGTAACTTTTTTATGTTCTTCCTGTTTATTAAGAGGCTTGAAACAGGGTTGTATATTAGGGTCAAGACAAAATGGATTTACTTCCCTTAAATTAAGAGTTATGCCATCAGTACCACAGACTGTTATCTAACCTAGTAAATTAAATAAATCTTTAGCCTAAAGTTGCATCAGAATGGGTATAATGAAAAATTTCTTCACTAAAAGGGCATTGTAACAGGCTGCTCAGGGAAGCTGTTGAATCTCCATCCCTGGAGATGTTTGAAAGGTGAATAGAGTGGTGCTTAGGGACATGGTTTAGGATGGTTTTGGCAGTGCTGATGGTTGTACTCAATGATCTTAAAGGTCCCTTCCAACCTAGATTGTTCTTTGGGTTATGTGGTGGAATGTACAGTGTGAATCATGTCCATATAGCTCAGCTCCCCTGATGCTATAGCATAGCTTCTCTGGTGGTTCCTGGCCTGCTTTGTCTCACTGCATGCTCCATGAGAACACTTGTTAGCAGGGGATGGAACCACCAGTACCATGCAAGCAGCATCGATGCAGTGATGTACGAATGAGCAAATCCATTCTATGACCTTGTTTAGCTGATTAACCTGGCCAGAATTTTAAGGTGGACATCCTCATTTGTTTCCCAAAACTCTGATTCCATTCCTGATTGAGAAGTGCTGTGAATGGGCACAGCAACACCATTTTATAAAGAGGACAAAAATCTGATGGTTACAGTATTTCTGGGGATCTGTGAGATCTGCTCCTAGCACTTTCTGCAGAAGGCTCACCAAACTTTGGATAAGGCTGTGTCGTGGCTATTCCTCACCTTTACTAATTTTATCTCACAGTTAGGACCATAATTATTGAAATTTTTTTTATCAAGCTGGTCAAGACATCGCTTTGAGTTAGAAGGAGAAAATGGCACTTCGGCCACTCTTTACTGAAACAGGCTCTTCTTGGACATCCATTTTCCCCCTTCCAAGGGTGGTGTCACTTCCCAAAGGTTCTGAGTGGGAAGCAGATCCCTAGTTGTGTCCAGCAACTAGAAATGCTAAGGTTGGATGTTTCTGACTTAGATGCAACACAAACTGCAGACATACAGAAAACTTTCAGATGCAAATAAGGGAGAGGCAACCAGGTTAGATCATAGGTTTGTCACTTTGCTGTAGTGTTGTTTCAGGTGAAGTAAACACTTTTAATTAAAGCAGATGCCCACTGTACCTCTCTCACTACTAACCACAGTTTCTCTTTTCCAATTATTTTCCAATTCTCTAATCACAATAATAATCCCTTTGTTTTCTGTCCAGCTGCAAGACTTGGTTAATACTTGTGTAAGGTTGTGGGTTCCTTGCATTGGACATATCATAGAATAGTTTGGGTTGGAAGGGACCTTAAAGATCATTGAGTTCCAAAGAAATAAAATGCCTGGTTCCTTAGTACAAGGCAACTTCCCTATGAAACCAGAGTTTTCTGTGAGATTATGGTGATATACTCTTTTATATAATTAAGAATGCAAGCAAATGAATGGTTTAGCTCTGCTGAACTTGCCAAGCCACCTTATCTTTTGCATAGTGTCTCTGCACCTGTGGGTGTGAAGATAACAAGAGCTCTCCTGCACCCCTGGTGGAAAGATGAGAATTAGATATTAAACAGAGTAATGTTTGCTATTTCTGTTGGCAGACAAGATTGTGTGTAGCTTCTAGTGAATGCGCAGGAGGAGGGAAGCACCTGGTTTCAACCACATTCATTTAGAGTCTGTGTAAGTAGCCTGGAGCCAGCAACTTGGCTACCTTCAGGACCAGACAGAGAAGGGACCGAAGAAGGTGCTTTGCTTTTGCACCATGCTATCAAGGCTGTCCCTTTTGGAGCCTGAACAGACAGCACCATCAGGCCTGTTTTGCAGACCCACCAGCTTTACCTGAAGCAAGAACTTGGAACCAGGCAGACTTCCTAAATTCTATCCCAAGCAGTTTTATTCATGGGTTATTTTACAGGGGTACCAGCTTTGCCAGCTTGTGAGGAGTCCTTTCTGAAGTATCTAACTCTTCCTAAGCTTTGGAAGAGGAGCCTGAAGGCATTGCTCAGCATCACCACAGGCTGGCAAGTGTAGGAGACTGCAAAGATGTGATATCCATGGTTACATTGCTGTGTCTTATTCCTCAGCCTTTCATCCGACTCAGTTTTTCTACAACTCAGCTCTTCTGGAAATCCAAACATGCAATAAACTAGGACACGGCCTTGACAGATAGAGGCAGAAGTAACATCACTTCATCCACCACATCACCCATTTATCACTGATGATTGTGTGGTTGTGTGATTCATTTTCCTTTACCTATTACTCCTAATTCTGACAGCAAGTAGGCTTGGTCACACCACACGGAAGAAAGAACCTCTCTGTTGTACAGGTCACCATTTTAAAATGATGATTTGATCACATTTTGACAGGCAGAGTGCAGGCTGGGAAAAACTTTGCAAAAAGTTGTCTGGAGAAAGCAGTAATTCTGCTTGGCCAGTGCACTGAAATTCCAGTGAGGAACAGACTGTTTCTATTTCTGATGTCTTTGAGCAATTCCAGTAACTCTAATACTGTTAAAGCAAATTGAAAATTGCACAGGCAGTAGACATGCATAGTCATGAAATGCATTTCAAAATTATAATGAGGTTTTTTTATGACTTGCAAAGCAGGGTTTTTTTACAAGCAAACTGAAAATGAAATTACATTCCTTCAGTAACTTTCTGGTTTGCATCTTTCAGTTTGGGAAATGTTTCTCTCACAGACAGTGCTTAGTGCTGCAATTAAATACAAATCTGTGCTTGCAGCAACTGTCTCTTCTAGTGGGAAAGACACTAGATCTGTGACATAAATTTCAAGGTGACTATATCTATGAGCAGGAAGGGAATATGGGATGGGAACAAGACATTTGTTTATACAAAAAGCATTTGAACCTATTAAAAAAAAAAGAGAAGTTAACTCCCTCCCCCCCCAAAAAAGGACTTTACTAGCACTACATATTTTAAATTATCCCACTAGTACAGGTTCTTAGTAATTTTTATTGCAACAGCATTCCAGACAAAATCAGCAGGAGCTCTGCCACTGTCTTCACAGAGAGCAAGATTAAGTATTCCCACACATACTCCCTAGAATCTTCTACCTGTGGAAATTTAATAAGCAGATTCAGAAATGAACAACCAATCACTGAATTTTATGCTGAATTATGATTTGAAGAATCTTACAGCTAAAAAGCTGTGCAGCTTTTTAGTATAGTTTTTTTTTTTCATCACATCTGTTGAGAAACTGCCTACAGACAGGTTGGTTCTGCGCTGCCACCAGTGTTTCTACCTAGGTTTCTGCCCTCTTCAAATGGCTTCTGAGGCCTCTTTCTGTGGACACAGCTGCTCCCATTCATCCTTAAGAAAACTGGACTCTCCATCCAGTGCTGCAGCAAGACAAGCAGACGCTCCCAACAACTTAAGTACCTTTGAGACTCTCAAGCTTCTAGATGAGGCCAAATTTTTCAACATCATAGGAATGAACTTGGCAGTATCCAAAGGTCAACATAGTCCCATGTCATTCTTCACCAATAAACACTGAGGGACAAGGTACAGGTACAGCCTGAGGCTCAATACATTCTCAATAGTTTCCATGAGCAATAATTCACCAACTTCCAGCTTTAAAGCTTGTGTTCATTTATCATTTATTTATTTATCATTAATTTATCATTATTTATTTATTTATTTATCATTAAACATTTATCATGTTTAATGCTCTTGCCCTGTGTGACCCTGTTTTATTCCTTTTTTAGCTTATCTGTCTGGCCTCTGAAAGGTTTCATGGTAAGATTAATGATGGCATATGAAAAAGCACTTTATTTTAAATTGTCTGCCTGATGATTACATTAGCTGTCTCTCCCCTTCTCATAATTCAGGGAACAATGAGTAATCATTTTGCATTATTTTTTTCCACTTGCAGTCTTATAATTCTCACATATCCCAGATTTTTTTTGTAGTTTCCATAAATTCAAGCTGAAATTCTTTTAAAAGTGGCTCATTTGGCACCACCCTTGCTCTCAGAAATTTATTACATGTTGTATCTCTCAGTCCAAAACCATCACCCTGGAGTTTCTTTTAAACCTGACTACACCCAGCCTTGTCAGTTTGTTACCTTCAAGTTTTCTCATTAGCCCTAAAGTGGCTTTTATTGACCTCTCAGTTTAGGACTAATCAGAAGACATCTTCCTGTAGAAAAGACTGGCCTTGCTTTAAAACTTCTCTGTAACCTTTGTACTGAATGTTACTTAAAAAAAAACCAAAAAAAAAAAAACAAAAAAAAACAAAAAATAAACAAATAGAAATTGGGTTTTGGTCTAATTTTCATCAAAAGGCTTTTTCTGTATCTTAATAATCTGTTAGTTCTCTCTCTGGCAAATGCCTGGCTTTTGATGTATCTCCACAAAGCTTTTTAAAAAAATTATTAGCAGGTATGTTAGTAAGGTGATCCTCTCAATATATTTTAGCCTGTGTCTTTGTGGTCCTTGTCTGGATACAAGATCTGATTTTTGGAAGGTGTAACTTCTAGTAAGCCTTTGCCTGGCTTTGCTCCAGCTCAAATCCTCCTGGGCTGGGGAAGCAGTTAGGTGGGCAGTGCCTTCCCTGCCCTGACAAATCCTTCATCAATTCAGAAGGGTGTGGATGGTGTTGATGCATCTTCTGGATGTTGGGGAAAAGGGAGATGTAGAGCTCCTTCAGAATACAACCAGCCAGGGCTGTCAAACTCTCTTTTAAGACAACATACTCCCACCTAGTGGCTCCCTTACATTCAGCAAAATGCACCGTGCAGATCTCCAGCAAATTTGGAAGTTAACTATGAAACTCACATTAAAAAAAAAAGAGAAAATTAGATGTTTACTAAGTTGACCTAACTCATCAGTAGGTTAAGAAATACTGAATTCACTGCTGCGACATCTAACAAGAAATCAAGAAAAAACTCTGTGTGTTAACACTGATTAAGATTTTAGTTGCTCATGATGCAGTGGCTCTTGGTTTAGGTTTTTCATGGCAATTTTGGTTGTGTCACTAGGGTTTGATACAGAAAATTATTTAAAAATCATTCTTTTAGCTGTACTTAATGAACACTATTAACAAAATTAAAGCAAAGTCATGGGATTCTATATATGTACAACACACAAATATATATGTGTGTATATATGCAAATGAAAGACACACAAAAGGTTATAGTGCTTCAGACTCTCTTAATTGTGTCTCCAAGCCTAGCACTACATCCTTAAAACCTCAGGAAAAATGTAAAAAGAATATATAGAAGCATTGTATGTTGTTTAACTGTAATTGGCATTGACAGTCCAGAGTTTCCTGACTTAAAAGCCAGGTAGATGCTCACAGCAGAAGGATGGGAGCTTGATAAATTGATTTCTTAGAATAAGTTGAAATACAAAGCCAGGCAGGAACAGCTCAAAGAAAGAATGAACTCTTTCCATTTTTCAAACTACAGTAAAGGTAACAAATATTTAAATCTAGGAGAAATAAAATGTGGGCATTTTCCTCCACTGTTGCACTCACACAGTGTAACTATTTCCCAGAATTATTAAATATTCAAAATTTTCAGCCTTCCTGGTAAACTGCTAGTTCCATGTCTGTGTCAGATCAGGTATGACTAAAGAATTTACAATTTGATACCTGATGCCTCTTTGGTTCTAATGCTGAAACACACTCCAAGAGCTACTATAAATTCAAGTACTTTCTGACAATATTTGAAGTGAGACAAAAAGCTAAGGAGTGACTGAGAGAAAACCATCTCCCATCTTTGTGAGCCCTCTGGTGAGGACCGAGACAAGAGCAGTGTGACAAAAGGCAGCCTGCTCCTTAGATCTCTGCACTTAACATCTCCATGGAAAAGAAACTTTGGTTTCACTGGGGTCACAACACTTTAATAAGCACTAAACCCATCCAAATTCTTAAATTGCTGCTGTACATAAGTACTGAGTATATACTGCAGTATTCATTGGATGTCTGCCCAAAAGGCAGACAGGAAAGCAGTTTGTAATGGTGGAGCCTCAAAAGATGGTGGTAAGGCAAGACAGGATTCTCCATCTCCCTTGGCCCTTTTGTTCTACTCATCCTTCCCTTCTGTTCCATGACATTCATCTCCTCCACCAAGTGTTTGTGGTGTTACCTTTTTTATCAATTCCCATCTGCTCCTTCCCTCTGTGGTTTAGTTGCACTGCCAGAAAACTGTCATTTGCTCCATGACAGGTTATACCATTAAAGGTACAATTTTGTCACACAGGTTTTCAGAGTGAGACAGAGAGGTAGCACAGAGCTATAGTTCTGGAGGCAAAGAAGGTAAAAAACAAGCAGAGGGATTTTACACACTTTTTAATGCACAAGTTACATCAGTCTACACTCAGCATTGTTGACTTAAAAGTCATTTTAGTTCCATTTACGTCAGTGAAATCATTGATACTCACACTCCTCTACATGTTAACGTAATTTTGTGGCATATGTGCCTTAAAATGTTTTGCAAGAGAAAAATAAATCAATTCTCTATGATGTTTTCTCTATGATTAATATTTTGCTTCCCAAATGCTTATTCCAACACTACGTATTCTGTCATTTTATAATTGAAAAACATTCCAGCTCTTTTAAGGCAGAAAGCTGAAAGAGCAACTTTCAAGCCAAAAGACCCTTTGGGCACTGGGATGCCTTGTTGGGAAGATCCTACCAAACAAGCACTGCAGCCCCTTAGTAAACCTTAGCTTAAACTGAAATGGACTGACTGAAATTAAGTCTTTCTAGACAGCTTACTATAATTACACTTACAATCATGTCTAGCTTTTCTACAGAAACCTTTGTATAAACTTCAAAGAATGCCTGCTTCCCTTTAAAGTATTTCCACTACCTATGGAACCTGTCAGCATGCAGAAACACTACATACCCTTTTTTTCTGCTCCAGGCCGTAGTAAAATCTACACTGGCAAAAAGAAAAAGTTATGCTTATATTACAACTGAAGTAACAGCTCATTCCAGAAATATATATGCTAGGGCTTGCTAGCATTCCAATGAAATAGAAGTTAAAAACCATCAAGGAATTCTGTGTAAGTTACAGCTACCTAAAATAACTTACAAGGAAATGAAAAAAAACAACTGTCTGGTGCAATGCCATAAAATAAAACCTGTAAGAGAAAGGCCTTTTTCACATTTGCAAATTTAGCCAAAGGAATAAATGTCATAATCTTGGCAGACCTCTCCACTCATTCCTCATCCATCAGATTTGCAACAGATTCAAAAAGACATTAATGAGGGAACTAACTCAGTGTTAATAGGAAGTGTATAAACCTTTAGGGTGAATTGTAATTATTTGCAATTTCAAGTAATTTCTAAACCAGAATCTGTGCCAACTGCTTTCTGCAAATTATACTGTAACTCTTGTAAAATAATCCTAAAAGAAGTTTCTATTTATCATGTTTAAAAGTTAGAACAGTTATGCACTAAGGTAGCAATTCCATACAACAGTAAAAATTTTAAATACTCTGAGAAACCATCCCCTTTCTGTGAAGTTGTTATTCCTAGAAATGGGAATTAGTTACTCTACCCCTTCTACCACACTTATCCAAATGATGGCTGCTGAAAAATGAGTGAGATCTGTATTTGAGTGCAAAATGCAACAAAGTACAAGAAGAAATTAAACATAGAAGAATTCACCAGGAGCAGTACCTGCCTGGAGGAGGTGAGATGGGGCCTATTCCCTACAACTGTACCCAATTTGATAAATTACACATTGTGTTACAGTTCAAAATTAACTTTTTTTCAAATGGAAGACAAACTGAAAGGTTGGTGAGGGCTCTGCTTGTTGTAATACATGGAAAGCAACATTTCAGAGAGTGCTGAGGTGAACAAAGTTTTCATCTAGCCATGACTAGTTTTCAGGTGTGTTAACTCTTTTTTGAAGACCTGAAGTTACCTGATGTAATGCTTAATACAAATTATTTCCCTGTGAATCATATTTTACTAGAAATTAAAATACTCAGCTCAGATTTATCAAGAGTCACAGCAAAATCCAAGACACATACAGGTTAGAAACAGTTGTTCTTAGTAAAATATAATTATACTGAGCAATTAGACTGTCAGAGTAAAAAAAAAAGCAGCTAGCCCTTGTGGGAAAAGAAGTAATGAGTACTCTGATGCAAAATCAGCACAAAGAACAAAAAGATCATTAATTGCTTTTAGAGAGGCAGGGGTCAGCAAGAAAATCAATTGAATCGGTAAGTCCTATGTCTGACTTTTTTGTCTAGTAAGGGATACTAATGTAGACATTGAAAACTTCTTCATCATTTTGATTTTTTTCTTCATGTCATGTCAGGATGGAAAAAAACTCTGTTGCCCAGTTTGCATTTGCAGTTTTTCTAGAGACCTTCTGCTGTTAAGTGCTGGAATGGGTTAACATTCCCAGCCGAGGAGCTGTTTAGCTCCTATATCCTATAGCAGCAAACAGGCATTTGTACTCCAGAAATAGCTGTACATGGTAACCTACCCACTAAGATGTCATTTACATGAACTACAAAGATAATGTTAGAGGTGTGGGTTGTTGTTTTTTGTTTTGTTTTTTTTTTCTTTCCAGATTAGATGAGAGTCTTCCTTTCAGTTCATTCAGTGCTTTCCACCAGCAGTAACAACCAAGACATGGAATTTTCTGCCAGGGAATGCGTAGTCTCCAAGGAAACAGGAATACTAAGCTGCACATTTTCTTTAGCTTAATATACCCTGTATTCATTTATTAAAAAAAAAGGACAAGTGAAATCAGAATGTGGTGAAATTTGGAGGCAACAGCTGCACTATGTGATTTATTTGAAATGGAAACATATCAATTGTAAAATACATTAGTGGAGTAGGAAATTACTAATAGCAGGGTAATAAGCTTCCTCTTTGATAAATAAGTGAACTTAGGTGTCTTAATAGGATGCTGTGACAATTGTATAGCAGTAAGTAATTAAAACTAGGTTGCTAAAAGGTCCTGAGTATATTAGTAACAAAGATGAATTGACATGTCCCTAAGTTAAAGTTTCTGGGACTCTTTGCACAATTAAAGAATACACTTAGAATCATAGAATCATAGCATAGTTCAGGTTGGAAGGGACCTTAAAGATCATCGAGTTCCAACCCCCCTGTCATAAGCAGGGACACCTCCCACTAGATCAGGCTGCTCAATGCCATGTCCAGCCTAGTCTTGAATACCTCCAGAGAGGGGACATCTGCAACTTCTCTGGGCAACCTGTTCCAGCGTTTCACCAGCCTCACTGTAAAGAATTTCTTTCTTATGTCAAGTCTAAATTTACCCCCTTCCAATTTACATCCATTGTTTCTGGTCCTCCCATCCGAGGGAAGTTATTAGCTGAAAGGCTCAAAAGCTGACGGTGAGCTAAACAATCGGAAAGAGGGAAGCGAGTGGGAAAAGAGGAGAGGAAGAGGCGACAGAATGACAACCAACGCAGTTCCCTCAGGGTGGGGGCAATGTGAGGCGCGTCTCACTCACACCCGCCTTCAGCGGCTGCCCGCAACCACCCCACATCCACACCCCGCCCGACGCTCGACCGCCTCACAACTGCCGTCGGTTTTAAAAGCGCTCGCGCGCTGAGCTCCCGCCCTAAGCTTCGCTGTGATTGGCTAAAAGCTTCTGTCGATTATACCCGTAACTGTCCAAGGCGGCTGTTGATTGGCTGAGCGAGGGCAGAGCGAGGGAAAGCCGTGACGGCGGGGCCCGGCGGGTGAGGCGGCTGGTGGAGGTGTGGGCTTGCCTTTGGTCTTTCTCTCCCTTGCGGGCTGGGCCGCTCTCCCGCTCGAAGCGGCTGGGCCCTGGGCCGTTCTGCGGCTTCACCTGCCCGAGGACAGCGGCGGTTTCGGGCCCTGGCAGTGGTGTGGGGAAGGGCCGAGGTAGCGGTGTGTGGAGAAGGCACGACGGCGTGTAGGGAAGGGGCTGTGGCTGTCGCAAGAGTAGCGCCGGGTATTTCTGAGGCTTTTGTTTTTCTCTCTTTTCTCTCCCTGTTCCACAAACCCGTTTGGCAGCCTCGGGTGGTGTTTCTGCTGTGGGGTTTGCCTTGGTCCTTAAGTTTCCTCAACTGTCTCTTGGCCTAACTTCTCAGTGCTGCTTCTCTGTGGGAGCTCTATGAGAGCTTTCATGAGCTCTCACAATTTTAATTTGATGCCCACTCGCTGCTTTTACAGATAATGTGTCTGGCTGAACGTTTGAACTCATTGAGACAAAGGGAAAATTTATTCCTTCTCAATCCAACTTTTTTACTGTCTATAATCTATATTTTAGGCCTGCAGCTGCTGAGGAATTTGCCAATAATGGTATTTTCATGCAGCTTCTAGGCTGTGAAGAACAATAAATAATTCACTTGCTGAAAGGAGATGGGCAGCATTTGTAGCAGATGGGAGTCATTCTGCTGCTGTTGTCTGTTGATGATTTTGTGTGCTCTACACTGCATTCTGGAAAACCAGTTTGGTGAATCCAGGAGTAGTTGTTTGGGGATTGTCTGGAGCCATCATGTAAACTTAGGTTCTCCACTGTAGCTGATTGCATGGATTCCTGCCTCAAAATGAATTCCAGCTTGATAGAAGCATTTTTATCTTCACTGAAGGTTGTCTGCAGTTGTGTTTATTCTGTCATTGTTCCAGTGAAAGGCTGTTCTTAGGTTGTGCGAAGGCTGTTGTGAAAAGATTGCACTGAAGAACTTTATTAGTTTTTCAGAGCCCATTTGCAAAGCTGATGGGAGGGAGAGAATGTGAAGTCCACTTCTTGACAGTAATACTATTGAATAATATGTATAAATATAACAATAAAATTAGCTTAATCGCTTCATAAATGAGGTATAAAATCTTTTGAAAAACTTCAACGTGTGCAAGATAATTTTTCTTTGAGAATACTGGGTTAGTTTCAGTGGAATGTTTAAGTGAGGAATAAAAGAAGGAATAATAACGACCAAAGAGTAGTTAATGTTTTGAGTATGGAAGCAAAAAGCTTCCTTAGTGGGACTAGGAATTATCTGAGAAGCTATATATGAAGATGATTGGGGTAACATTTTTGACATTAACTACTGCGTATGGCTTTATTGATTGCTGTTTCTATTAGTGTTAGGGAGTTATGTAATGAACTGTCATGTAAAATAAGTAATCTGTGTAGATAAAAATGCTCATTTGGATAGTCAAGCTAGAAGTAATAGTGACAAGCTGAAGCGGAGAAAGCTTAATCTTCAGGCTGTGGACAAAGGATGTAATTTTGAGCTTTTAATTGAACACAGCCTTTTGGCAGTGTTCAGTTCAGTGTGACAAGTTTGATTTTACTACAGTGTTTGAAATAACTGGTTTCCTGGGACCTTGAGTAGTGGAAGCCTAATGAATTCTTTTAATTAATTAGTGATGGACTTAATGTATTAGTATTTATTAAGTTTATACCAAAATCCAAGTTATTGCTATTTCTATAAGAAAGTTGAACTTGTCACTTAAGCTTATACACAGCTGTGATAACATGATTTATGAAACAATTATTCTTGCATATTTGTCAAACGGCTGTAATGCCATTTAAGAAAGTCTGAATATAGAGCATATAGTTGCTGGTTGAAGTTCAAGGTTATTGCTGCTACAGAGCAGTGTTTTGAAAGCAGATACATAGGTGATAGCAGTTGGATGTAGGAGTGAAGCCTTATGCTAAACAAAGTCACAGTAAATAGGCAAGTGTGGCATAAACTGCTTTTCTGTGCTTTGATGGCTTCTGTATACATAAAAAACCATAGAATTCCCAAAACTAAAATATCTGCAGTGTTCTGTTGAAGTTATTGCAGATATGCACGAGGAAAATAAAGCAGCAGGATGTGGCAAAATCTGCAGTGGCACTCAGAACGAGGCTGCTTTACTGGCCCTGATGGAGAAGACTGGATACAGCATGGTGCAAGAAAATGGGCAGAGAAAATTTGGTGGTCCCCCACCAGGTAAGCAGTTCATTTGAGATGAGGAAATGGTGGTTTCTTTTCTTTGAGGGGAATTAGGCTGATTAAGACTGAAAATTTGTGTAGCCTTGTGCCCTGTATTTTGACAGTGACTAGTAGATGCTTGGGGAAAGACTAGGAATTAAACCACGTACTGGATCATGGTATGCTTTATGGTTTCCAGCAGTTTGATATCTCTTGTGCTGGACTGTGTTGAGCATTTGCTTTTGATGGATTTAAGAAGTCACAGTTTTAGAAGCAGCTGAAGTTGACAGTGAAACAGATGCAGAGTTGAGTGTGTGCATTGTGTTCTCTGTGATTGAGAACACACTTGAAAATGTGTAGTGCCACAGAAGGGAAAAACAAGCTGGTGATAGCAGAGATGACCTACTTTATTTCTTATGTTATCCAGATCATGTTTTTAACAGCTTCTCTGAGATGGCACTGGTGAAGATAATCTAACTAATTTGGTTTTTGGAGTCAACTAGTCCATTCTCCATGCCCTACCCCTCCTGCCCCATACTTAAAACAAGTGCTGGATAATAGTGGCTTTATCTCATGCTGCAAAGGCTGAAAGTTTGTGAAATAAGTGGATAAGTCCCAAATGATTTAAATTGTTTTGTGTGAAGACATCTGAAAAGAGGGGGATTAGTAGTTCAGGAAGTATGTATTTTTAATTGTCTTTTTTGTCATTATTACCTTATCCCACAATTAAAACTTACGTAGGGTTTTCTTCCCCTACCAAAATGTCATTTGCTTCTTCTCAAGAATATGTCAAAAAAAAAAAGTGGCTTCTAGATTGAACTGTCTTGTGTGTCACTTACTACTGTGTTGAGTCTGTTGGCTTTTTTTTATCTAAAGCACATTTTCAGAAAAGTTTGAGAACTCTGAAAGGTGGGATAAAAGGTCCTGAGTATTACACTGTTAATATGGCTAGCACCTTTCCTGCTGAATTTGGGGTTTATTTCTAGTCTGAAATAGTTTTTTCAAATTTTGATGGAATGCCTAGTGCCTGTAATTCTCTGTAATAATGCTGTGTCATTTACCTTTATTTTAACACTTCCACTTACTCTGACAGAAAAAAATCAAATACTTTAAATCTTTGTGAAGCATTCCTTTTACAATGAAGTAACAGCAGTGTTGTTGACATAGGAATTTAGCCATTAGTCCTCTTGTATCACATGGAATACAGTAGTGCTGCTTTTTGAGTCAGATTGAATGCTTACAACCAGAAAGAAGGAAAGTTCTTGTGCTGCTGTTAGTGTTCATTCTTGCTTGTGATCTTGGATCTTCTTAAGTTGTTTTTATAAGCGTGAACTGTATAGCTCATTGCTATATGCAGTTTAAGATACAGCTGCATCAAAATTATTTATCTTAATAAGTTTTTCTGGTCTAAAATTACATCTGCACTTTTATTACCCTATGTAAAATAGGCAAATGGAGCCCTGTGAAATTATTATGAAAATGGCACTGGAAAAAGAACTGTGGAGAATCACTGATTACTTTCCGAGGGCTCATCTTGTCCTTAATTAATATAATTATTACTTTATAATACTGGATTTCAGTTAGAAAATCAGACAGAATTAATTGTACTTGCTTGGAAAAGTTATTTATATTAATTGTGTTACTCTATTCTGAAACTAGATGTGTTTGACAAGGTGTGGCTTCCATAAATCTGTTCCTTTTCATTAGTTACATACCTCTACTATAAATTTTGGTCCAATTTTCGTATTTGCTTAAGCCAGAACTTACCCGAAGTTAATATAAATGGTTTTCTAGGCCAGATGAGACATGAATGTTTGAGGTGGCTTGGAAGAAATTACAATTAGTGTTTGTTAATGAAGAATTTCATGGGATATTATGCTTGTTGAATATGTGATTTCTCTAAGCTTTGATTACTGTCTGAGGAGAGTCTCACTGTCATCTGTTTTCCTGCAGTCACATTAAGCAGGTCAAGCAGCTGATTTGGCTCAAAATTACCCTATTAAATTGTTTTTTAAAGTGCATCTGCAAAAAAAAAACCATTTGGTCCTCAGCTTTCATTGCTGGAGATGTAATGATGTCATTACAACTAAAAGTAAAAAAAATGGAGATTGTTGCTCTGTCAGTCAGATCTATGCAGTGACAGGATTTTAACTATAAGAATAACACAGAATGATAAGGGTTGAAAGAGATCCTTGGAAGATCATTTAGTCCTGTCTTCCTGCCATAACAGTTCTCCTAGAGCAGGTTAGAGAGGAATACATTCAGGGGGTTCTTGAATATCTTTAAAGAAGCAGGCTCTACCACCTCTCTGGGCAGCCTGATGTTGATTGAAGTTGGATTACTTGAGCTGCGGTGAAAAAGGAAATCCCATAATCTGTCACCCAGCAATAACTGAAAAAAAACTGGTCAGTTGGTAGGTGCTTGAGGAGTGGTGCTTCTGGTTAACTGTTTCCACGTTTTCTCCTTTAAGGATATGTTGTCCATTGGCTGGTGTGTCAGGTTTTTTTTAGGTCAGGAGGTGTAAGATACTCCAGGTTGGTCATAATATGCTGTAATGCTAAGTTAGCATACAGCTTTAAAGTTAGAACTTGGGCTTTCTGAATGGTTGATGGCTTTTACTTACTGAGAATCAGTGTTTAATCAGTTACCATGCTGATGGTAAAGGTTTGTCTTGTTAATAAATGAACATTACTGTTTAATTTCATTACTTTGCTGCACAGTCACGCTTAACCTCCTCCCTTTTTTATCCAGTCAAGGTGTGCAGTTGCTTTTGTCTGTGGGGCTGCTAAATGGTGTATGGCTGGTTCATGCTTTTTTATGTAGGCAACTGGCTGCCAAGATGTTGGTGATGGCAGAACTAGGTTCTGTTACTTGCCACGTGCCATCAGAGCTCAGCTGCAGTGGTTACAGATGTATAAAGCTGAAAATGATAAAAGATGATGAATGTGGTGTGGAACAGAGCCAGACTTCTTCCTAGATAAGCCATGGCGGTCTGGCTCCAAATGGGTGTTACTTCTGATGCCTTTGTAGCTTCTTTGTATGCCATGTAGTTCTTAGTGTAGAGCTTACAGATGAAAATTTCTTCTCTGAGAGGACAAAATTTTACCAATTTAGCTAGATTTTTTTCATGAGTAAATTGTGTGGTCTTTGGTGATCCGTACATAAGGGAAAAGGTTTTAAGTTAATTACAAACTCATCTAAATATAATTTATTCTTAACTTTAAGCAAACATAAAATATTTCATTATATTATTGTTTTAACTTGCCAACAGTAATTAAAATCAATTAAAAGAAATACAGGTTGTGGTCTAACTGGCATTTGTACTAAGATTGCTGTTGGGCATTTTATTTCAAGGTTGGGAAGGTCCTCCACCACCTCGGGGATGTGAAGTTTTTGTGGGTAAGATTCCTCGTGATATGTATGAAGATGAATTAGTTCCTGTTTTTGAGAAAGCTGGGAAGATCTATGAGTTCAGACTCATGATGGAATTCAGTGGTGAGAATCGAGGCTATGCTTTTGTGATGTACACTACTAAGGAGGAAGCCCAGCTTGCCATCAAGATCCTTAATAATTATGAAATTCGTCCTGGGAAATTTATTGGTGTCTGTGTAAGCTTGGACAACTGCAGACTATTCATTGGAGCAATTCCAAAAGAGAAGAAGAAAGAAGAAATACTGAATGAAATGAGAAAAGTGACGGAAGGAGTGGTAGATGTCATTGTTTATCCAAATGCCACTGACAAGACTAAGAATCGTGGCTTTGCCTTTGTGGAATATGAATCTCACAGAGCAGCTGCAATGGCTAGAAGGCGGCTAATCCCAGGTTTGTAATTAATCTGGGGTTTTGAGGGAATATCTGCCTCCATCTTATTGGGAGGTGGTGTGATGGTTCAACCTCATTTTCCCTCAAAGTATTTAGAGTTACAAAACTGCAAGTAGTGCCTTTTAACTGAAGAGTAATTTTTTGGTGGTGATGTTCATGAATTAGATTTCTTTACGTTGTTTTTTGCATGTTTTGTTTTTAAAGAAGCTGAGATTTAAGCATCTCCAAGAATGAAAGAACAGGCATCTGTTTCATAAACACAGGCTACTTTATATGTATTTTTTTCATATTTGCTTGGACATGCATCACATTTTCATTTGCATGTGCAGTAGTTTCTGCATGTGAATTCTCTGAGTTTAAAAATATAATGCTTGGAATGTGTCCTTTATATTCTTAGAGGGTCATCAGTGATATTAATATTTCGTGTTTTAAGAATATTTAAAAATAGGTATTTAATCTTCTAGAAAATACTTTCAGGAGTTTATGAAGCAGAAGGTGACTTTTTCATTGCACCTTTTTGTCATACCTTTTGAGGGAAGGAGAGATGAAGAGATTAAGTATATTGAAAGAGAAGGGAATAGGCAAAGGTATAGTAAAAGGGAAATTTTTGGAAAAGAAAAATATAGTAGGGGAAATGAAACAGTACAGTTGGGGAATTAGAGTTATTGAAACAGATGATGCAGCATTGGCTTTGCTGAAATGGATGACAAAAATCCCTGTAATTATTAAGGCTAAGATTTAGGCAAGTCTTGTGCTGATAGAGAGTTAAGAGTGGATGTTAGCCAAGACTTTGCAAAGTAAAGAGATGAACATGGACACATCACTCAGTGTAAAGTAGTTGTGTGATACTCAGCATGGTGACTTGAAATGCATAGCAAAGTGGGGCTTGTTTTGCTTTTTAAAATTAGTTTATGAGTTTGCTCCATTGGGTTTGCTGCTGTGATGTATACTCAGGCTTGTGGTAGTGATTATATGTTTTGTTGCTTTTTCCAGCTGTTCACCTTAAAAATTAAGGTGGTATTATTTAAGAGGCTATGTTTTCTGGCTACTAAAATAATGTGTTGCTTTTGGTGGGATATGCACATTACAAAATCAGAGGCTGAATTTTGATAGCTTATGGTGCTTAAATAACCCAAATGCTACAGAGGGAACATTTTGAATTTTTACAGTCTTTTTTTCTTTATTGATTCCAAGTAGTAATATTTCACACATCTTTCCTAAGTAGAATGCAGGCAATGAAAGGCACTGTTTGAAGTAGCATACATCATGTTTGCTTTTGGTAGTTGATAAGAATGATTATGTTTTCCTTTGCACATTTCTTATTGAAGTAATGTTTTTTTGCTGTAGGAACGTTCCAGCTCTGGGGTCATACTATTCAAGTAGATTGGGCAGACCCAGAGAAAGAAGTTGATGAAGAAACAATGCAGAGAGTGAAAGTACTATATGTAAGAAATTTGATGATATCTACTACAGAGGACACAATTAAAGCTGAATTCAACAAGTTCAAGCCAGGAGCAGTAGAACGTGTAAAGAAGCTGAGAGATTATGCTTTTGTTCATTTTTTCCACCGAGATGATGCAATTGCTGCTATGTCTGTAATGAATGGAAAGTGCATTGATGGAGCTAGTATTGAAGTAACACTGGCAAAGCCAGTTAACAAAGAAAGTACTTGGAAGCAACATTTTAATGGTCAGATAAATCCTGGTTCAGAGAATCTTTTAGGGTTTCCCAACAAAGAAGATGGTCATCAGAAACCTTTAGGGAAGCCAGCAAGTCTTTCACTTCGTCTTAATGGTCAGCACAGTCCTGGCCCTCCTGAAGTTGAAAGATGTACATATCCTTTTTTTCCAGGAATAAAGCTGACTCCAATTAGCATGTATTCTTTAAAGCCCTGTCACTTCAGTTCTGCAGCAATGCATCTGGATTATTTTTGCAATAAAAACAACTGGGCACCACCAGAATACTATTTGTATTCAACGACAAGTCAGGATGGGAAAATTCTGTTGGTATACAAGGTGCTTATTCCTAGCATTGCAGTTGGTTCCCAGAGTTGTTTCATGCCAGACAAGCTCTGTACAACAGTAGAAGGTGCAAAGGAATTGGCAGCACAGTTCACACTTCTACACCTTGGTAAGCATAAACACTTTCAATTCGCTCTTAATAACTGAGGCTAGAAAAGTTACTTAAAAAAATTGTTTATTGCGTACATGTCCTTGCTCAAGTGTTTATTTTTTTGTACTTAGTTTAAGTCTACAGAAGAGTTGTTTCTTGTACAGTCAGCTGCATCTGGACACTATGGATAAAGAAGTGTTTATTAAAATGCTTTTACCTCATAATTCTGACACAGTGAAACTGAATTTTCAGGGAAATGGAAGGAGAAATAGTAACTGAAATGTTAAGTGGACTCCTGTGTAAGTGATGACAGCTTCTGTTCCTGAGAAATGCTTTAAAAAATACTGTGTTCTCCCCTATTATCCTCCTCCCCCTTTGTTTTTCTTTTTTTTTTTTTTCACCTGTTCCAGGTTGATGGATTGGAAAGCTACTGCTGATAGCCCTTATTCTCTTCTTAATTCTTCTCCTTAGCACTGAAGTCTTGAAATTTAGGCTATGGTGAGATTTTTCTTTTGGATGCAGTTCGTGGCAGGCTTAATTCGGGCTTGACTGTGATGCCTCTTTTTTTTCAATGCATGGCTGAAATGTAAAAATGTTGTGGGTTTGGGGTATTTTATTTTTTTTTCTTCCTTATAATCTTGCTTCTCCTTGGTTTTGTTTTTGCATGCCCAAAAGGACTTACAGGAAGAATATTCAAACACAAAGCTTTATACATTGTCTCCAATTTAGTAGTGACATGTTTGTTTACATTAGTTGGTCTCTTCTAGAAGGTAATACTTGGAGCTCGTCAAAGTGATTTTAATTTTTTTAAAATAATAAAACAAATATCTGCCTGGATTTTTATACATGGTGGGGAGGACTTGATGATCGAGTGTCTGTTTCCTTTTATTTCTAGCTATGAAAATTAAGGCCATACCTTTATAATGTATGAAATCCTTAACACAAAAGATGAAAAGGATCATAAACTTGTAAGAGTGGTGTGAGGCTTTCTTTCTTGAAAGAAGAATAAAGACAGCTTCACATTCTATACTTCACAATGCATACCCACCCATTTTGTGGCTAATAGATACTATCTAAAGAGAATATTTTCTCTCTTCTCTGGAAAAGAATCACCAGAGCAATTAAAAAACAAAAAAAAGATTGCTTATTCACAGCTGAGGTGAAATCCCAAATACAGACAAGTTTGAAAATAGTTCAAGAAAGTATGTCTTGAGTTTTTTACATCTTCAATTAGAGCTATAATTGCACTAGGGAAAAGTTTTTGAGGTGAATTTTACTTAGAAGTATTTTAAAATTTTTTACCATGTTGGTGTGCCATATTGTCACAATTAATGTGAATTCTTACTTAGCAGAACTCCCAAATACCAGGTTTGGTTTTTAAGAGCTCTCCACTCAACGGCCTTGTGCTGGTAATGTTGTATTGCTGTCTTTTTTTCTTTTGATAGTCTTTGCATTCTTGTTTCTGAGGATATGAGCCTGCAAAGAGCATGCAGAACCCTATTTCAAAGCAAATGCATGTGGCTGGCTTTTGAAAGATACACCTTGTTCGTGTTGATAAAATTCTCTTCTTGATGTTGTCATTGTCATAGTAGTTAAACAGCCCCAAAGATTGTATGAATAGAATTTATTTTCCTCATTGAATCTACAGAAGCTTGTTTTGTTCCAACTTTATATATCCGAAGCTAAGAAACTATTGCTAGAGGATCCTTTTTTCTCACCACAGTGTCTGTTTTTATGGTTTGGTGTGTGGAACGCTGCTGTATGGATGCATATGTTGTGGGGGGGATTGTTTTTGCTTGGTTGTTTTTGTTTTGAATAAGTATCATTTATTTTGGAAAAAGTCTTGGAAGCAACTTACTGTAAGCTTCAGTGTGGAAAGATGACACAGGGAATAGTTCCTTCTGGTAAGATTACTTCTTTTACAGGAACATGTATTTTTCCCTCCACTTTTTTTTTCCCCCTCCACTTTTTTTTTCCCCCTCCACTTTTTTTTCCC
>VZTY01014327.1:0-13746 GCA_013400935.1 Turnix velox | reverse complement strand
AAAAAGAAAAAAAAAAAAATCTGTGTGAAAGTCAGTGGTAATACCTGGATGGAAAACTGTAAATAAAACATGACCATACCAGTAGGGCAGCTTGCCAATAAACAAGTGTCCATTTCAGTAAATTTATGAGTTATCATTTCAGGCCTTGAATGTTTTTTTCTAAAGTGCCAGAGGCTATGGCTGCGATTGTCTTGGAGTTTCCTGCAGAGGGAAGTATTCACTAGTGTATGAAAGCCAAATATTGACAAAGATCGTTTGACTCAAAGCTGGAAATGTCTCTATGTGTAAGCAAAGAGCAAGACTAGAATGTCAAGAAGAGCATTCACTGAGTGGCACAGGCTTTTTAGGAGAAAGCAAAACATTACAAGGGATGAAAAAGCTCCTTGAGCAAAGGAGGATTATCCAATCAATATGAAATACAAAAAACGCATCTTAAATCTTAGCACTTTTTGATTTAGGAACTTACCTCTGGGCCACAATACTGATGTTAATTTAATGAAGGGAAAAAAATTACTATTGTAAAAAGAATGATACTGTAGGCTCCTGTTTTCCCCTGTATGTGTGCTTCCATGGCAGCACTGTATGCCTTTCTGCTACACAAGTCATGTTTATTTTATACACTCATTCTAGTCAAGAATTGAAGCTTTTAAAGTGGTGGATTAAAGAAAAACAGTCACACCACCCAGTCTGTCCAACAGTGCAAACACATCACTGAATGTCCCTGTAGTAAGCTCAGTAATAGCCAATGAAAACACCTCTTCCAGAAAGGGATGGATGTTCATAATATGCTGTATCTTACAACAGGTATTTCCTAACTTTAGACATATGCGGTACTTTGTTGCAAAAATACCCCATTTCTCTCCTATGTGGAGGGTATCTCCTGAGCTCTTGAAGCCACCTCTTGCTCTCAGCTCAATAAAATTGGCCAGGGGTTGCCTGGACAAATAAGTGCATTTAGAAATCTGACAATGTGAAATATTTTCATTCTAAAGTAGAACAGTAATTATTTCAGAGCATCAGATCTAGTAATTTTTGGAAACAATTGTGCTAATGCTTATTGAGGCTCTTCTACTACTAGGGCTAAGGGATTTATAATGTGTACTGTACTAGTTAGGGCAGGCATTTAGTGAATTTCTAAATGCTGCTGTAAAAACCAAGATAATGGACTAATGCTGCAGTCTTTTGGAAGCTCAGCTTCCAGTTTTCCTGCTCTGTGTTTCAAATCTTGACAAAAGCAAGCAGGCAAGACCACTGTTAAGGGCTGGTGAAAGGTTGGCAAGAGAATCCCACTGTAGCAGCACATCTGCTGAACTTTTGCTGTCCCTACCCCTGAATTATTTGCCAGAAAAGCAAGTTCTTCCATTTCATATTGAATTTGTTTGTTAAAACAATATCATTTCAATTACATGATATCCCTAGAAGTGTTCAAGCCCAGGCTGGACAGAGCTTTGAGCAACTCAGTCTAGTGGGAAGTGTCCCTGCCCATGGCAGGGAGGTGGAACCAGATGATCTATAAGATTCCTTCTTATCTAAACCGTTTTATGGTGTACCACTATTTCATAATATAAATAAGCTGCTCTCCTGCACAGGTATGACTTGGCTTTTTCCAAACTGTTCTTCCTTAATTTCTCATCAATCCATTAGAATAGGGAGAACACTAAATTATGGGAAGAAAACTGAAAAGAATAATCCTGCATATTTTGAGGGTTCTTGTTTTGGTGCTAAGCATTCCTCATGCCTTACTTGCCCTGTACCAATTCTGCAGCTTTTCTGCTTCAGGAAGAAGTGAGTACCTACTGTACTGCCAAGCTGTTAGAAAATTCTGGATAGTGATAGCCTTGAGTGGCTAGTCAGGACAACCTGACTAGACATTCCCCCAAGATTTAATAGTCTTATTATTATGAGGTAGCCAGCAGTGATTTTAAAGCCTCTTGTATTATTCCTTTTTGATAGACAGAGAGAGATTTCTGTTTTAGGTGCTCACATGTCAATGCACTGTTTTTCATACAGGAGCCAGGAGAGATAGGAGAGCTAACCAATGAAGCAGCCTGAAGAGGAGAACCAACATAACTCAAGGAAGCTTCATGTCAGTGTCTTGTTTGAAAGTTTATGAAAGAGTTTATGAAGAATTCAGAGAGAAAATTTTAAAAATTCTGCCTTAAATGAAACATCCTCGTACTCTTGAAAGTTAAACAGTTCATTGAAAAACCCCCATGAAATAAATTACTATTGCATATGAGAGAGTTGTGGAGGAGATAAGAAAAGTAGGGATAAAATTCTAAGTACCAGCAGACATTTTTAATTGCATTACATGGATTGATGTTTCAAAACTTTTAAAGAACTCGTTGGAATATTAGGGTTCATAGTGCTAGGACAGGCAGATGTTTAACTATAAAGAGATTATTCTACGCAAGCAATCTTAGTCAGTGTAGGTAAGATTCAAATTCATTACACCTTGTGGAAGTGAACTATGATCAACTTTTGTACTATACTGTGGGCTTGCTCTTTTTGCCCTACCTTCCAAGGCAATTCAACAAACTGGATCTAAAACTGTACTGACTTTCTTATCAACTCTCTTTAAGATTCTCTTTGCTTCATTGCAACTTCATCTTTTCATGGGACCTTTCCTGGCATTTTCCCCTCATCAAATATTGTTGTGTTATTGATTATTCTTCCACAAGACCACCAGTTCTTCA
The DNA here is from genome assembly GCA_013400935.1 of Turnix velox. Lineage (NCBI taxonomy): Eukaryota > Metazoa > Chordata > Aves > Charadriiformes > Turnicidae > Turnix > Turnix velox. The sequence goes on along the minus strand of VZTY01014327.1, from coordinate 11,050 downwards.
GTTTGTTACTGTGTTTAGTGAGAACTGTTTGCTGCTTTTTCCTTGTGAGCTCTCACACCTCAAGCATAACTATTCTTATTCTTTTTACATAAAGCAGAGCTGACTGCTCTCAGTTACACTGCTCCGTATCACACTATTGCCCTCCGGTGTTTCCAGACTATTTCCAAACGGACTGTGTCCACCTTTAGGTGTGCTTTTGGGATAAAGTACTGGAATATGATTCAGCATCACTACCACACAGGCTCCTGCCAACTCAGCTGTGTCTGACACTGCCTCTGTTTTCACATATCCTTAATAGAACCTCCAACAGAGTATTGTTGGAAATTTACATTACAGACTTTGACTGAGTATGGAATATAATCTCAGTTCTTTTCATGATGAGTAATCTTTTACAGATGCTGTTTTACAAAGGGAGAGTTTGATGCATGTACCACATGTCTAATTCCCTTTCAAGATGATACCTACATGATGGAAAAATGGTTCCACATGATCAATGTGTATATTTAATATTAATATATTAATATTCAGCCTTGACATAAGAAAGAAATTCTTTACAGTGAGGGTGGTGAAACACTGGGACAGGTTGCCCAGAGAGGTTGTGGATGCCCCTTCTCTGGAGGTGTTCAAGGCCAGGCTGGACATGGCACTGAGCAGCCTGATGTAGTGGGAGGTGTCCCTGCCTAAGGCAGGGGGGTTGGAACTCGATCTCTAAGGTCCCTTCCAACACAAACTATGCTATGATTCTATATCTAATAAGTACTGAGGTAGCACAGTATCTTCATATATCCATTTCAATTATGCAAAAATAATTCATCAAGCACCTAAAAAACTTTCAGGGTTCATGATGTGGTCAGTTCTGGGAGATAAAGGGAGTGAAGGATATATAAAATAAACTCAGGGCTGTGTCAGCCAAACAGGATGCATCCACAATGTCCTTGTTTGCTGCTTTCAGCACATGGGGAATCCCCTCTGCACAGAGGTATTTTTAGGAAGGACCATCCATACTAACAGAATTTGCAACAGAAAGAAATGGCTATTTTGTTTTTGGTATTGTAACCTTTCTTCCTGCATCATCAGTTGCTAAGTGACATTCACAGAATCATAGAATGGCCTTGGTTGGAAGGGCCTCCAGACTGTCCAATTAGTCAGAGCTGGATTTTAATTTTTAATGTGTAAATTAACGAGTCGGTACACATTAAGATGTGCATTTTTTGCCTCTACATTTTCATTCATTTTTAGCTTCCTGTCTGTCTGGATTTGACTGATGCTGCCTGATGCCTAGAGGCATTAGCTCTGGCTACCTAGACCTGGTTAGACACAGTCCCTGATGCATGAAGTTCAAAGAAGGGAAGAGAGAGGTTCCAAACATCTGGCTTCAGGAAAGACTATGCTGAAGAGCTGGGATAATCCTAGCTCCCCTGCTGAAAGAGATAAAAGAGGGACTGCAAAGCCCTTATCAGCCCTCAAGGTAGATCAACCTCTGTAGCTGTTCTGCTAAGTTAGGAGTGGAGAACCCAAAGGGCAGTAAACAAATAACAGTTAAAGCAAACACCAATGCAAATGGGAAAAGGTGTATTTGGTGCATGTATTTACCAACACACGTGTCTTAAGTCCTGACCTGTATGAGAAGATCAATGTATTCTTGGAGTCAGAAAGCATCCTCAGCATGAAACGTTCCAGTCATTGCTGAGAAAAATGTACAGCTCCAGGACAGAAAATAACATGATTTTTTGGGCTTGCAAATATGAAAATTATAACCTCTGGGGAAAAATAATCCAAAACAAAGACATTCACACAAAGCTCAGAGAAAAGCATCACAGGGATGAGGTTCTGGACTGAAAAATGTTTGAGGTAAGAATATGAAAGCTAAATATTAATATGTGGCTACATACCAATTTAATAAGGGATCAAGAGATAAATATACAACTATTTAATTCACAGAACATTGATATTACTGGTGAAACACTTTAAAGCACTGGGAATTTTATTTTCTAGTAGAATCACACCAAAATTTTGGAGAGTAATGTGAAGACATTACATTACAAACTTTCATTTGTTTGTTTTTGATGGTTTGGGTTTTTTTTAACCTCCCATAGAAATGCCAAAGATAGTTCTTAACTAAATCCTGCCAAGAAGGCCAACCAAATCCTGGGTTGCACCAAGAGGAGTGTGACCAGCAGGTCAAGAGGTGATTTTGCCCCTCTACTTGGCTCTGGTGAGACCTCACCTGGAGTATTGTGTCCAGTTCTGGAGCCCTCAACACAAGAAGGATATTGAGCTGTTGGAGTGGGTCCAGAGAAGGGCCACGAAGATGGTCAAAGGGCTGAAGCAACTGCCCTATGAAGACAGGCTGAAGGAGTTGGGGTTGTTCAGCCTGGAGAAGAGAAGGCTCAGGGGGGACCTCATCGTAACGTGAGGGAGTCCTACAGACAGGCAGAGCGTTTTAATAAGATACCTGATGGGAGGACCAGAAACAATGGATGTAAATTGGAAGGGGATAGATTCAGGCTTGACATAAGAAAGAAACTCCTTACAGTGAGGGTGGTGAAATACTGGAACAGGTTGCCCAGAGAGGTTGTGGATGCCCCATCTCTGGAGGTGTTCAAGGCCAGGCTGGACAAGGCACTGAGCAGCCTGATCTAGTGGGAGGTGTCCCTGCCTATGGCAGGGGTGATGGAACTCGATGATCTTTAAGGTCCCTTCCAACCCAAACTATTCTATGATACTACAGCATGAGGAGGGGAAAGTGGAGGCTTGCTGGTGATTTCTGTGTTAGATTCTTCTAGAAATTTCTACTCCTGGTACTTCTGTTTTGGTTTTTTTTTTGGTACTAGAAATTTTGCACTACATGGTGACTTGCACTGGTAAGATACGTTATGCCTTGGCTGAGAAGAGCATGAGTGCAAACCTGACAAGAAAAAAAAAACAAACCAACCCTATCTTCCTCTTTTCAAGCAGCACTCATTAAAAATCCTGCTATCATTAAATCAAATTTCTGATACCACTGTACTTTCCCTATCAGCCTATATCGTGATGGAGATCAGAGGAGTAAAGTCAGTAGCTCAAGTCAGGCTTTGAAGGCAGCAGAGCTCAGTAATAGCACTAATAGCAGCAGTCACTTGAAAGATGAAATGTGGTATAATGATGAATCCTTCTACATGCAAGGTACCAGAGCACTGTGTAACAGTCATTATTCATATCAGCCTATGATGGCAAGACAACTAATGGAAATTTAAATTACTGAGACAATGAATGCTCTGATTCTTAAATTAATGTACAACTTTATTAGATGGAAGATAGTCTAATTTTTTTAATGTGGGTTACTTTTATCTCCAACTTTGCAGTACCTGATAAGTGAAGAATTGTAGTGGCTTTCAAGAAACAGATTCTTGTGTGAATATAAGCTTCTTATTTAATATTCCTTTTATTTTTTTTTTCAAAGCACTTGCTCATGCTATTATAATCAAAGACACTTACTGCAATAACAACTTTTCAGAATAAATTTTCACAGAACAAAGCCTCTGTATTGCAACTAATTCATTGTTTTTTACAAACCAATGGGTATCACAGAAGGACAGGTTCAGGTATGATGGACCAGAGCCTGCATTCAGGAGGTAACACCTCCTCAGCCTAAACTCAGCACTAAATCCTTCATCATCAAATGTTTAAAATAACAGCTTACATTTTCATGCCCAATAATGTCCAAGCAGGCTAGAAAAAAGGCAGAGGGTAAAGAAGCAAGGCTTTGCTGCTGTTGAGGAGAAGTTTAACAGAGAAAGTCGGGGACCTAGTGGTACCAGCAATATCTTCACCTGTGCAGAAGCATGGAGAGGAGCACTGAGATGGGACATGGGGGTCCCTCAGGTAGCCAAAGATGGCTTTGTGGGAATGTATGTCTTAGTGGGAACCCCAGGGGCAAGGGGCTGTGAATGTGCAAACCTCCCCCCTTCCAGCCATACAGACAGTTTCAGCACAGTCAAAAGGTAAGGACTTGGCTAACTTCCAGTTTTTATCAAGAAATTAAGACTTCCTTTCAAGGCAGTATGGCAGCCAAATCCTATCACTTGTCACTACATTTTGAATAACTCCCCTGGCTTCTCTCTGGCAGGAACATTTTGGGTTTGGTTTTTTTTTGTTTCACTGCTGTTATTTTGAACCACAGTCTCCCCACACAGGCTCAGAAAATGTTTTTAAAAGTTGAATTAAAAAAAGGCAGAATTCTAACACTATGTTCAACAGATTAACCTGACAGACAAAAAAAAAAAGCCATTTTAATTATCTAGCTTAATTGGCCCAGACAGATGAACGACAGTAGCGTGTGATGTGAAAAATGAGGCACATTGTGGGTGCCATAGGGCCTTTTGCTGGGCAAGGTGAACGTAGCAGCTCCAAAGGGGCAGCCTTAAGGCATTGGCAGCACCTCAAATTTACCTCTCTTACCCCTCAGATTTAGTCAGGAGTACTTAAAAAGCCAGCAATAGGTTTTACCACAGGTACTGCAAATCCAGCCTTTTCACACAAGTAATCTTGGCAAGTCCAAGCTCTGTGCCCTTAATAGCTTGCATCCATTCCTACAAGTTTAATCTTCCATAACTGGATTAGTGGAGACCTATCCAAGATGTACCCTGTGGGATAAAGCCTATTATGGCTTCTTTTCCTCTCCTTGCTCCCAGTCCACCCTCCTCAGGCCTGAAGTACCTCCAGTAGCAGAAGAGGTTGGCATGGAGTTGATGTCTGAGACGCAAGCACCAAGAAAGGAGGAACCACAGCATGGACCTTGCTTCCTGTGGCAGGGTCCATCCTGTGGTATTTATCTAGCCCCCTCTCCCTGCTACCTTGTTGAGGAAGTTGGAAAGGGGGTTCTCCCAGTTTGATGGTTGTATCCCAGTGACAACAACCTCATGTACTGGTTGAAGCATCTCACAGTCTAAGTAGCATTGCATTTCTTTGGTTTCATGCTTGCACAACTTCAACATGTCTGTGCAATTAAAATAAGCTAAAAGTAGAGTATAAAACAGGAGGCAAGACAGACAGAGACTTACTGGATCTCAGGGAAGAACTTCACTGAATTCTAACAAACTGAATTCCCCACTGGCAAATGCACTCACATTTCTGACTGACTCAACCTTCTTCCCTCAGTGGAAAAAAGAGGGTGTAAAGGAAACTCAGGAACAAAATGCCTGGCAAAAATCCCATCAACTTCAGTGAGCTGATATTTCAATGCTGAGATGTTATTTTGCAATAGTTTTTTAAAGGGGCTGGGGATTATAAAGCTGTTCTCTGGTGAGGTTTTCTCTCAAAAGGGAAAAGAACAACGGTTTTAAACGTTTCCATTCCTTAGTTTATGAAGAAACAAACAAACAAAAACCCCTAAAAATAAATATCAAGGTAAAGCATTAGGAGAGACCTACCAGAGAATATTTAAAAGTACCGTTGTTTTATCATTAGTTACCATGATTTCAGAACTGAATAGTAAAACAAACTAAAAATAGTACTCAGTTGCAGCAATAACTTGTCAAACACACACTACATTAAAGAAAAGGATTAAATCACAGCTTTTTCATCTACCAAGGGAACATTATGAAACCACTGTACACAAGAATACCATGTCAAATGCCTATTATTTCCACATAGCATGCCAGTAAGAGGATGGAGGAGCTTTGTCATCCCAAATCGCCCAGTGTCACTCTGGAGTACTTCTTTACTGTCACGTGTTGTTCCTTGCAATAGGTAGCACTAATCTTATCTTCACAGGGAAGTACTATGTGGCTGATGAAAACATGATTCACCCAGAATGGAATTCAGCATGTGAGGAAAAGGATTATGTGGTAACAGTGAAGGAAAACCCTCTCCTGCTGGGCAGCCACAGCACGCTGGCTGGCTGTGCATGGAGTATAAGATTTGTTGGGGACCAGCTCTGTGGAAAAGTGCAGGCAGGTCAGCACTACATCCTTGTGGGAATGAAGACTAGCCACATGTGAGAATTAGTAACAAGTCAAGAGAAGTATTTTTCCCCTGCTATCTGTCATTTACAACCATACTTAGAGTAATGGGTTTTTTTACTCCCAGTAGAGGAGAAGGAGCTCAGTGCAAAGCTACTGTGATGGTTGAAGGCTGGAGAAACATGTGCTGCAGGAGGATCTGAGCATTCTCAGCTTGCAAAAAGTCAGGATGAGGAATGGAATCTGATGGCTCTCACTGTTGCTATGGTGGGGAGGGCTGTATGAAAGAAAAACAGATCCTTTCTTGCAATGCTTCTAAGTAGGAGCAAGGGAAATTCCAAATAGTTTCCACCCCAACCCTGAAAGAATTGGGTTAAAGAGAGCAAAGGGATGCCTGGAAAAAAGATGTGAAAAACTATATGTGCAGTTACATACATACAATGGTTTGGGTTGGAAGGTACCTTAAAGATCATCTAGGTCCAACCCCCCTGCCATGGACAGGGAGATCCCCACTAGATCAGGTTGATCAGAGCCTCAACAAGCCTGGCTTTGGATGTGTCCAGGGATGGGACCTCCACTACCTCTCTGAGCAACCTGTTTCAGCGTCTCACCACCCTCACAGTTTACGGTGAACACTCAAGTCCTTCCATTTTCCCCCCCAATTTTCTTCTAGGTAGGCTTCACATACCCCGCTTTCCCCACATCACCTGCCTCTGCCCCTTGCCAACCCTTTTCCAGCCCATTTCCCCCCAAATCCCACACATCTGGGCTCCACTGGAGACTCCTCCCCTCCCCAGCTCTTCCCAGTCAGCCCCCTCTCCTATCTTAGACCATCCGGGAAGGGCAGCAGCCACCATTTGCCCCCTCTGTGGGGCCTGAGGGATGCTCCTCCTGGTGTCTCTGCTGCAGGACATGAGTTGCATTTTCCAAGGGGACACAGCAGGAGGAGAAAGGCCGGGGGCCTGCTGGACTCTTGCCTGGTTAGGCACAGGGAGGGATGGGTGGGAAGGAGGCTGATGGCTTTCTGTTTCTATTTCTTCCCTTAATGCTCACCATGAGCATGAGGTTTTTTTTCTGCTTAATCATACAGAGAAAAATGCATCTGCCTTTCTCAGCAGACTTTCCTCACTTCAGTATCACCTTTGTAGTTCCTAAAGTATATTTTCTCCCCCTAATGAATTATAGTGTTTACTTTGTGTGCCTTTGTTCTGTTGCTCAGGACTCTCCTGGACAAAATCCCTAGAGCCTGATCTGATTTAGATACTGGTCTTGCAGGAGCAAAGGTTAGATTGGAGACCTCCAGAGGGCCCATCCAACTTGTATGAGACCATGAAACTAGGAAGCACATGTGGTGAGTCAAAATCCATTAGTTGTATGGAGGGGAGATGGTAAAGGCCACAGCCAGTGTTATCAGCATTTTCAGGGAGTAGCTAAGCCAGGAAATACAGCCTTTGGGAGAGCAGAAGGGCCCCAGATTGAAGGATGCCCTTGCACTCCTTTTTCACATGAAGACATGAACCAAAAGCAAGGAGAACTATTGGGCTGCTCCATATGAGCACATCTCCTGTGGCTGCTGCTCAAGGACAACACAGTGGAAGACCCACCAACGTGTGTTGGGTAAGTTTGTTTCTCATTGAAATGTGGGAAGAGAAGACTTTAAAGATCCCATCACATAACATCTTGACTGCACGCAGTTTCCTTTCTGTCCTGTCTCTTCAAAAATCTTCTGTGAGCTCTGCTCGAATTCCATAAATAAAATATTTTTGTTTGCTTGAACTAACATGAATCTCACAGCTTTAAAATCAAGACAGCATGCAAGATCAAACCTGCATGTTCCTTCTGATGTATGCAGAGTTGGGAACTGCAGCCCTACCAAACTGCTACTGCCCTGGGAGCAAGGTGTTCATAATATGGTGGTGTTAGTGTCTGTGTGAAAGAAACCATTTTCCCAGTGAAGGAGGTGATGCAGAAAGGTGCCAGGCTGTTCTTGCAGTAGCCTGACACATCAGCAAGGAGTGCATCTCAACCTCAAATGTCTGAGGATCTGCACTATTTTTTGTAATAATCTCTGGGAGATAAGTGAGAACTGAATGGGGAGAAGGGCAGAGATCTGGGATAAATCAGCGTACATATTTAATTTTAGGGTGCCCAGTGCACTCATCAGCAGTACATTTTTGAGAGCAAGCTTGCTGATGGATACTAGGAAAGGTCACTATTCTGTCACATGTAAATATTAATTGCATATTACTGCACTATAATTTGTAGGAAACCATTGTACAAGTCACCATTTAAGTGGCTTGGTTCAAATCCCGTTTCTTCTCTCACAAGTTACATCAAAGAAAATTTATTTAAGATGACCAGCAAATAATAATAATGGAAAAGACTGAAGTGTTTAATATTTTAAACACGGAACAATAACAAAGCCACAAGCTAGAATTAAGCAAGTTCAAATTACTTTTCTTTGGTCCTTTATACATCTCCTGAAATCATGCCAGGCCCAGTGTTCCAGCATGATCTGAGAGACACTAACAAGACTCAATGTAACATATATAATTAGGTCTTTAATTGGATACACAGCTAAGTACTGTATAGATCATTACTGGTTTACATCTGAAAGAAAATTTCACTGTTGGTTACTGTGGAGTTAAAATAAGATAAAGTTAAAACATTTTGGTCTTCCTTTAGAAGCTCTTTTTTGTTTTCAAATAAGCACCCCTAGAGAGCTGCCACAGTAGAGATTTCTCCTTTCAGAAGGACCAGGAACATTCTTAAGATGTTGACAAAGGAAGCAAAACACTCAACTTGGTTTCCTCCACAAGCCAAGTCACCTTCCTCTTAGAAGATGAACACTGCTGCTCCCATTACCACAACAAAGGCTTGTCCCAAAGCTTTGCTCTTCTGAGTTAGGACTTTATAACATTTTGCAAGCAAAGTTTACTCATGGCCAGTATTACTCCTATAGTTTCCTGACACCACTTTCCAACTTATACAGCTGTTTACTCACTGAAGTTCATAGGTGGGAATCTTGCTCCCTTCCTTATTTAAAAAAAAAAAAAAAAAGGAAAAAAAAGGAAAAAAAAGGAAAAAAAGGAAAAGCTTCTGCACTTTGTGATGCATCCATCACTGATTTAAACCCCAAACCCAGCAATTTGTTGTTGTAACTTCTTGGCATAGCATTTTCTTTGAGCTCTAGCTGCTGGACTGAAAGTCTAACCAATTAAGAGATGTTTTCCTACTGAAGTTAGTTACATGGAAAACCTTGTAAGTATGGCTCAGGGGAACTCTGGCATCTGAAAAATCTGAAGACAAATAATAAATTTTTAACAAGACCTACACAGCATGCTGTATATTATTTTAATGCTGTTTAAGGGATCTGTCTCAAAAGATTGGCAATACTACAGTAAAGGGGTGATTTTGAGGGTTACTGTGAGTTTCAATGCTTTCTTTCAAGTGGTTGTTTAAAGTTAAAAAATGCACAGTTTGATGAACACAAGACTTATTGATTGTTTTTCTTCCATTTGGTTTTCCTCCTACCTTCCTAAGACCACCTCTGTTTGTCTTTATGAGTCATCTGTGCAGAGCCATCTGTCCAATGTATCAGCAGAGACACAGAGAAGACACCTGTCCCATCTTGCTCACCTGCAGTGATCAACAAGGGTGCTGCTGCACACTTACCAAGCCTATGACTACCTGCAGTTTACTCCCAAGAAAGAGCAGTTGGCCACCACCAGAATTTCTCATGCAATGTTGTCTAACTTATCTCAAACAGCATCTCCCACCTTCTTATGACAACTTGAGACCAGTGTGAGGATAACTATATATCAACTGAACTGGTTCTTCAGTGCAAGCAGCTTTCAGCCATCCTCTTCCTCCATGATTTCCAGCTGTAGAGTTGGAACGTTTGAGGATATGCACCTGAATTTGTACAGTCAGAATCCCCAAGGATGTGGAATATGCTGCTGCTACCAATGAAGTCACATATGGCTCATATCCTGCTCCTAGCAGGCCCCAGGAAAATTGGCAAGCTGTCCTGGATAATAGCTGGGGCACCTTTGTTCCTGGAGACAGGCTATCAATCTCATTTATTGGCATAGTGCTGCACTGTAGGACTGTAAAAAACAGAAGGAAAACTACTTGAAGTTACCTGAAATATGCTGTTTAGCTCATTTCTGTACTCAACTCTTGTTCACTGCCTGAACATATCACAGAGGCTGCAATAGAAATTTTGTGCCATCACTGCCCCATTTGCACTAGGTACCCCAAATATATCCCTTTCCTCTATCTCTCCAGCCACATCCATTTCAAGTCTCTCTGCCCACATAGTGGCATTGTTAATGATTAATAATGCCAGCAGCATCCTGGCTTGTATCAGGAACAGTGCAGCCAGCAGGACTAGGGAAGCAATTTCCCCCTGTACTCAGCACTGGCGAGGACCCACTTTGAGTATGGGGTCCAGTTTTAGACCCCACAAAAAAGACATTGAGGTGTTGGCAGCTCCACAAAAAGGCAACAAAGCTGATGAGCAGTATGGGGAGTAAGTCTTATGAGTAGCAACTGAGAGAGCTGTAATTGTTCAGTCTGAAGAAAAGAAGGCTAAAGGGAAACCTTATTGCTCCCTACAAGTACCTGAAAGGAGGCTGCAGAAAAGTCTCTTCCAAGAAACAGACAATATGACAAGAGGAAATGGCTTCAAGCTGTGTCAAGGGTGGGTTAGACTGGAGATTTGGAAAACATTTTTTTTTACATTAAAAAGGTCATCAAGCATTGGCACAGGCTGCCCAGGGAAATAGTTGAGGCATCACCCCTGGAGGTATTTAAGAGATGGTAGTCAGAGAGCTGACAAATGCAATTTAGTGATGGTTCTTCTCAGAATCAGGTTGATAGTGGGACTAGATAAGTGGAAAGGTCCACTCCAAATGGTTTGTGAAATCACATGAAAAAGTAGAATTCTTTCCAATTTCACCAAAATTATATATTATCAAATGGTGGGAAGTGATGACAGCTCAAGGGACAAATTTTAGCTGTAGTTACATTGCAGGTCTCCCTCTGACCTGGTGTTAAAATCCCACATTCTTCTCTTGTGCATGTGAGCATTCATAGAATCATAG
>VZTY01014326.1:14471-44611 GCA_013400935.1 Turnix velox | reverse complement strand
GGCTGAATTTGAAGATTTTTTTTAATTGGGTAAAATAGAATACTATTTTATAGTTTGCAATTTATTGGAGGTATGTTAAGCTCCACTGAGGCTTCAGGGAGCAAAATCTCAAGCAAAGAAAGAAGGAAGGGAAAAGAGAATCAGCTGGGTTATATTAGTAAATAATTTAGAGTGCTTAAAATAACAATGTTCACACATTTTTAATTTAAAGCCTGCTAAATCCTTTTGAAATTCATTTGTATTTGCAATTACTTAAACTATGAGCTGTGCACTGGAGGGAGTGAAATTATAGATTTTAAGTATGCAGCTAGAGGTAATATATAAATTCAATTGATCAGTCTGGCAGAGAATTGATGCCACAATTTGTACCCAGTGGCACTTTCTCTTTCTTACCTGACTGGCTTAGAACATTATCAGAAAGTCAATATGATACGCCAATATAGTGATATACTTGCAGTCATAAGTCCCATGTTTAGATTAAAACCCTAGGTGCTCACAATGTGGATTGCAATGGACAGACAGCCTGACTCCAGCTCACTATAAGCTGTTCTGAAAGCACTCTACTTGACTTAACTCCAAGGTTTCATATGGTCATCGATGGTCCCAGCAGCCAGCCAAACCAGTAACAGAGGATGTCTGTCTCTGCAAGGTGATGCGGTGGGCAGGGAATAAGTACGTGCAATGCTCCAGTCTGGCTGCAGAACCCTCTCTAGCAGCTGCCTGTCTCTGACAGGCTTTGCACTCGCTGTGATCGGGTTTCCTTTATAACTCTTCTTTAGTCTCATGTTTTGGTTTTCTCTCTTCCTTGTAATTTATTAATGATTTTGCCTTCTCTGCATTATCTCTTGAAACCCTTCACATTCTCTAGCAGGCATCTTTGTGAAGGCTGATGAGGAATGACTTCCAAAGTCTGCCTTTTTAGAGCATGCTTTTCTGCATGGACACTAAGTACGGGTTTATATTTGTGGCTGCATTGAGAGCTGGATCAGTCTGCTAGCTGCTAATTTCATACAAGAAAATCATCGATTTGACTAAAAACCCATTATGTTTGGTGTGACATATAAAACTAGAAGGTCATCCATAAATCTACCCTGCATATATTTTCTTTCTAGGGATTTCAGTTATATATAGTATGTACAGTAACATCTGACACGTGTTAATTTTTTCCTTCTGCAATGACCCTTACCGCTCCACCTACATAACATGTGATGGTTAGAATCAGAGAAATAGTGAGGAGAACTGTTGGGTCAACAGTTGTTTAACCCTCTCCTTGATAATGTAGAATTGTTCTAGCCAGTGCACAAGTACTCTGTTTTGACACAGTTGATGAGCTCTTCCACTCTGTTCCTCTCCTGACACTCTACAAAATTTCATTGTTAGGAATTGTTTCCTGGTTCTTGTACTAAATTCTCCTGTGCTCTGGTTTGCACCTAATATATTCCTGATCATTTGCTCTCTCCAAAACTGCTTCCTCTTGTAATTTTCTTTTTGAATACTTCTCTGTAATCCTCTGAAATTTATGGACTGCTTTCAGAGGGATAAAACTGCTCTTTGTTCCCTTGATGCAGGGTTGGTGACAAGGGCTAAGAAATTCCTCTCAAGTTACAGTTAGCATAGAGGTGTGAAACATTTTATAAACTGTCTCACCAGTAAAAGGGAATAAAATGGTTTTTCTTAGATAAAGAGAGATAATTCTGAAACTCCACAACATGTCTACCTCTTACAGTATGCAGTGTTATATGTTGTATTTCCGTTATATACCATCTAGAAATTTGTCCCCTCTCTGGAAGTGTTTAAGGCCAGGCTGGACTAGGCACTGAGCAACCTGGTCTAGTGGGAGGTGGGTCTAGTGGCAGGGGGGTTGGAACTAGATGATCTTAAATGTCCCTTTCAACCCAAAGTATTCCATGATTCTATGGACATTATTTGGTGACCTGTGAAAAGCCAGTTGTGGGTAAATCTGCATGAGTAAAGCACTCTTACATGCACTTGCCTTTATGATCATGAGTTATGATGTTTTTATAGATAAAGGACAGCTGACATGTAAGTGTCAGACAATATTTTAGACCACAGTTACAGGGCTTGGCAGTCAAATATTTGTTTAGTAAAGAGGAAGCACATACCTTTCCTGCATTCTGCATATGTCTGTATCATTGAATTAAATGTGGGACCTCTAATCTTCAGAAACAAGACAAGCTGTACTTGTTCTGATGCTGCTTCATACTGATCTATTCAATCATCAGTGACAGTTCACTAACTGTAGATATGATTCTACTCATGACAACAAACCCTTTTTTGTTAGACTTGAGATCAGGATAGAACTAGCTTCTTAATCCATTTGGCTTTTCTATTTTTGTACATTCATTGCTTATCAGGAAATAAATAAATGCAAAGGTAAAGGACTTGTGTAAATCAGAGCAAAAAGCAATAGCCATTAAGCCTGTAACTTACAGTAGATGCCCTTTTAGCAATAAGGACACCGCTAGAAATTGTCAGTGTGACAGATTTACTCTTAATAGCTTAAGCAAATTTCACAGTTTACTCAGGTCATTTTGAAGTAAGAAACATTAATGTGTTTGGAATAAAAATTAAAGATTAGAAACTTCATGGACATTTACAAATAGTCAGACCTATGTTTAATGTGTTTATTTAAAATATTAACATGTTATTGTTGGGATAGGGTATGTTTCCTCTATGTGTAGAATATAAACAAACTAAAGGCATTTAAACACATTTTGACATTTAATCATGTGTTTAAATCAGTTTCAAAGTATTGATTCAGTCCTGTTTTACCACTGCACATTCAAGACTAGACAGTGTAGAACTTTCCTTGCATAACTGCTTGTACAATGTGCAACTGCTTTATATAGGCTGTTACAAAATCAAGATATGGAGGAAAATGTGGAAGAAAGGGGGGAGAGAAGGAAAAGAAAAAAAGACAGAGGTGTGCGTACCTACCCTGTACAGCCAAGAGGTGGATGTCTTCCCTCTTCCTCTGCTACTTTCATTTCCTTTTGGATTTGGAATGGTGCCCACCATTTTTGGATCTTCTGGAAGCAGCAGGTTCATAAACAAGCACAATTTACTGTGAGTGGCTGTTGCAAGGGTCTTGGAGTTTTGTGATGTTTAGTTTTATAGCTTTGCTGTAACTGATTTGGCTCAAAGGTGGTCAATATTTAACAATGTTAAATTTAATAATGTTACATTATTTAATAATGTTACACAGATGTTCAGTGAAAGTCAGCACAGGTTGCTGCTAAAAGTAGGGTGTCCAGAGCTATGTTTGCAACTGATATCATCATTGTTGCTGCAGCAATAGCAGTGGGACATTTAATCTTAGGTTGAGAGAGGTTCTTCTTCCCTTCTACTCTGCCCTGGTGAGACCACACCAGGAATATTGTGTCCAGTTCTGGGACTGTCAGTTCAAGAAGGATGGGGAGATGCTGGTGTAGGTCCAGCACAGAGGCACAGTGATGATGAGGGGATTGGAGCATCTCTGTTATAAGGAAAGGCTGAGGGAGCTGTCTCTAGCTTGAAGAAGAGGAGGCTGAGGGGTGACCTCATTCATGTTTATAAATATGTAAAGGGTGAGTGTCAGGAGGATGGAGCCAGGCTCTTCTCAGTGGCCTCCAGTGACAGGACTCAGGGAAATGCAATGGGTGCAAACTGGAACACAGGAGGTTCCATAGATAGCTAAGAAAAAATTTTGTCAGGATGAGGGTGAGAGAACTGTGGCACAGGCTGTCCAGAGAGGTTGTGGAGTTTCCTTCTCTGGAGACATTCAAAACTCCTCCTGGATGCCTTCCTGTGTGATCTGATCTGGGTGTTTCTGCTCTGACAGGGATGGGACTAGATGATCTCTTGAGGTCCCTTCCAATCCCTGACATCCTGTGGTTCTGTGATTTTACATATGAAGGTGTTATTCTTGTTGCTGAGCCTCTGAACCTAATCCTGGAAAATAGTTCTACATCTGCTTAAATGGAGAGGATGGTTCATGTACTCACAGCTAACTTTTTAGGGATTGCTCAGGCATTTACAGTTAGGCACACAGCTAATCCCTCTGCTGGACTGGGCCAGAACACTTAGTATTCTGTAGAACTGAGCCCTGAGTGTCTAATTATCATAAAAAATATACAGTGGGGAATGATTATGCAGTGGTAGGGGGGATGGTAGAGTAACCCTAATAAATCTTTTTGATCTTTAATTTCTCTTCTAAAGTATAAATCAGCTCTGTATTTTTCTAAAGCCTGGGTTGGTAACAGATATTCATGTAGCTGAGGTTAAAATTAAGATGGTGTTTCTGAGTATTATTGGAAGGAGTTGACTGTATCACTAAGGGTGGAGGCTTGGGGGTAGTACATTGAAACAGCACAGACCTTACTGTGCAACAAGATGCATACTACAGCATGCTCTTCCAGTGAAGGGACAGTCACCTTCTTGTTCCCTTATAAATCTATCCAAGTCATTATGATGATGGAATTTGAAAGATCCTTCTTTGTGGAGGAGGATGACCCTAAATGTTTATGAGTGAAGACATTGACAGAAATAACTCTGAATGTCTATTTTGACTTAATTTTTACTTGGTAGCTGTAGACCCAGGTTTCCAATTAGCATGAAGTCATCTAGCACTGTGGTTTTTTAATGTGGTTTAGGCTTAAGAAGTGAATGCACACGGCCTTTATTCTCTGTTAACATATTTGTGCATGTGGGAATATATTTATACAGAAATATATGCATGCATACTTGCAGACATTCAAGTGAAATATAGCAAAGATGCATTAATTTTACATTGATTCAAAATATTTACAGTTTCAGTTAAGATGATCATTCTAAAATGACAGAAAATAGTAAGTATTAACATTGCACTGTGAGTAATGACATGTGTTGTAGATCCTCAAAATAAAAAACCCCACAATTGCCTGTGGCATCCACACTGCATTTAAATTGGTAATCTCAAAAGAGAAGATGCTTAGATTTTCAGTCTTGTTTTGGTAAACTCTTATCTTTGCTGAGAGTTTTAAGTTTAAAAGGAGCTGATAATTTGGAGTGTATTTTGGTTTTTATTCTTGAGAGCTAAGAGACTCATGTCAGAACTTCTTGGATAGGAGCAGTTTTCAGTATTTTTTACATAACACTATTTAGCTACAAGATAGAAATCTTGAAATAATCTCATGCCTGGGAGAGTCTCAAGAGGTGCAGATATATTTCCGTTCCACAGATACATTTTGTCATTTTATATTCATTTTATGATCTTCTAATTTTTCACATAATACAATGATTAAGCCCTTCTTACCACACCCATGAAAGCTGCTCTTCAAGATATAGGTAAAATAATGTGACAGCAGTGTTTATTCTCTACCAATCTGAAATGTTGAAAGAAATAGCATACCCCTTTGCTTGAGCCCTCACTAGGTAGATTTATATACCAAATGAGTTCCTACTGCTCTTCTTGGCTCCAAGTTCAGAGCACTCTAAATTCAGAGGTGTATGGTCCTTATAGTCTAGAGACTCTCCAAAATTTGAGCAAAGGTTATGCAGAGAAAATGAATGAGGAAAATTCTTGCAGTTTTATGAGAATATGCAAAAGGGTTTGTTAACTCTTGCACATGTATCTGACTGTTTTGGTGAGTTTTTTCCTGTTGGACTCCTTTTGGTTCTGGTAACAGCAAGTCCTGAAATATTTTAATGCTGGGAATGCACTGAAAAGTAAAGATCCAGTATTGTTTGGTAATATCTTTTGTATAGAGTAGAAAACTTTTAATATTTTCCCAGTTAAATAGTTGTTGCTCTGCCAGAGAGCCTCATTGATTATTCACTTGTCTAAGAACCGAAAGAGAACTGAGGCTTCAGTCCTGTGATGTACTGAGAAACTCCCAAAAGGAATGAAGTTGCTTAGGGTAACTCAGATCACTTTGTGCCACAGGAGTTTGATTCTTTAATTGCTAAGGTCAGTCACCTAAAGAAGGTAACACACACAGAAGGCAAGGTTAGACCGGACAGAAAAAAACCCACAAAGTCTACCATCCTCAGTGTTCTTTGCAAGTGTGTTTGATATTTCTTTGTTTCTTAAATTATATTCAGGTTACTAATAAGGATGAAAATCTCTGGATTTTTTCATTGCATTAAGGATGCCAGAATAATTATTCAAAAGAACACATCAGGTCAAGTATTAAGTTCTTTAAATAAAAATAAAAAAAAGAGGAGGAAAGAAAAGCACCACATGCAAGAACCAACCATCTGTTCGAAGAAGCTCTTACAGCAGCATCAGTTATAGTAGAAATTTAAAGCATACAGTACAACTTCTGTGTTAAGATTTATTGTAAGAATTAACAGATTTACCTCAATTAAGTGATCCACAGTAACTTCTGTACAATGAGTATTTTTAATGAATGTGCAAAATGAACAGATCAACTCCTATGACTGGTTTTGTGTGAAAATAATATTACTTAATACTAAATATAAAAAACAGCTTTCAAAAGCAGTGCCTTCAAAATATGATGTAAAGTGACTTAATTCCTTTGATTCAGAGTCTTTGAAATATTAAGAGAACTTGGATTTTGATCTCATGGCTGAAAGAACCAAGTACAATGAGTACTTAAGTACAATGAGCACTTAAGTCTTTAAAAGCTGAACCAATTCAGAGGCCTGGAGAACATAAATCTGGTACTCAGTAAGCATGACCTGGTGTTATGGCCTATGTTGTAGGATGTTACTGTGGCCTTGTGCTTCCACTCACATAGTTTTTGACCTTTAGATTTTTGTGCTTGTGAATTTGGTGCTTTTGAGAAATTTATGGGAGTGGATATTAAGAAGCATATAGATTATTATGTCAATGTCAATGTCATGTCACTACTTTCATAAGTGTTTCATCTCACTTATCATGTCTGGTAAATTTTGGTATGGAGTTGTGGTTAATTCTGGAGCCCTCAACACAGGAAGGACATTGAGCTATTGGAGAGGGTCCAGAGAAGGGCCACAAAGATGATCAAAGGGTTGGAGCAACTGCCCTATGAGGACAGGCTGAAGGAGTTGGGGTTGTTCAGCCTGGAGGAGAGAGGGCTCAGAGGGGACCTCATAGTAACTTATCAGTACCTGAGGGGGTCCTACAGAAAGGCAGGGGAAGGAATTTTTAACATAATATCGGATGGGAGGACTAGAAACAATGGATATAAACTAGAGGGGGCTAGATTTAGTCTAGACATAAGGAAGAAATTCTTTACAGTGAGGGTGGGGAAATACTGGAACAGGTTGCCCAGGGAGGTTGTGGATGCCCCATCTCTGGAGGGGTTCAAGACTAGGCTGGACAGGGCACTGGGCAGCCTGGTCTAGTGGGAGGTGTCCCTACCTATGGCAGGGGGGTTGGAACTCGATGATCTTTGAGGTCCCTTCCAACCCAAACTATGCTATGATTCTATGATTCTATGAGTCTAATCCCTGACTGAGCATCTAGGGATCTGAGAGGAATTCATATCAGGGACTGCATATGTAGCTCAGGTTTATTTGCAGTTAGATGCATGATTTAACTTGACTATCCTGTCTGTACTGGAGTCAAAACATAGAATCATAGAATAGTTTAGGTTGGAAGGGACCTTAAAGATCATCTAGTTCCAGCTCCCCTGCTATGGGCTGGGACACCTCTCACTAGATTGGGCTGCTCAGTGCCTTGTCCAGCCTGGCCTTAAGCACCCCCAGGGACTGAGGGTGCATCCACAACCTCTCTGGGCAACCTGTTCCAGTGTCTCACCACTCTCACAGGAAAGAATTTCTTTCTTATCTTCAGCATGAATCTTCCTCTTCCAATTTTCATCTGTTATTCCTAGTCCTGCCATCACATATGCTGTTAAAAAGTCCTACTCCAGCCTTTCTTCAGGTATTGATAAGTCACTATGAGGTCCTTCCTGAGCCTTCTCTTCTCCAGGCTGAACAACTCCAACTCCTTCAGCCTGTCCTCAGAAGGGAGGAGCTCCAAACCTCTCATGATCTTTGTGGCCCTCCTCTGAGCCTGCTCCAACAGATCAATGTCCTTCTTATTTTGAGGGCTCCAGAACTGGACACAATACTCCAGGTGGGGCCTCAGCAGAGCCAAGTAAAGAAGCAAAATCACCTGTCTTGACCTGCTTGTCACTCTTCTCCTCATGCTTCCCAGGCTCTTTGAATGGATGCCAGAAAAATAAACCAGTGTGGATCTTGGTGAGTGACACTATTGCTTCTTTTATTCAGTACAATCCATTGAAAATATTGTGTGCAGGTGTCCATACTCTTTTATCAAACAGAGCTGATTTCAGCAAAGGAATAAAATGAACCATGTTCAAGTTGTTTCTCTGGCTTCCAATATTCCCCCTCAATCCAAATATGCAATTCTCCTAGTGCCTGCAAATCAAGCTGCACTTGTAAAATCAGAATGAAAAGATTTATCTGGTTCCCTTAGCAAATACTAACTATATCTAGCAAAGAGATTCATGTAATGCATAAATAAACACATAGAAAGCACACAGATGTTTTGCCTACCTGTTTTTTTCAAAATAATTTCTGAAAAACACAGTTGAGTCTCCTTAATTGGAACAGGGACCCCTGCAGAGAGAGGAACATGACAATTGAGCAATCAGTTCATTGATTAGAGGGTCCATGGAATATCTATATACCTTTTGTGCTAGTAGACACCATGTGCCAAGTCCATGTAAATTGGCATAGTTCTGTTGAACCCTGACATTCTGGCCCTCAATTTGGGCATTAGTGTACTGGAAACCTATTAGTTTTCTCTAGCAATGTCAAACCTTTGTAAGCAGAAGTAAAGAATAGTAGAAATCAACCAGAAAAACTGACATTAAGTCACTTATGCCCACTTTACTGTCCTTGCAGACATTAAATTAGCTTTCTGGACGCAGTTTAAAATCTAGACATGGAAGGAGGATGGTCTAGGTATAATATCTAGCTCTCTTACTGAACCTGGAGAAGTTTATCTCTTGGTGGCATCTACTACTGCCTTTTAGCCTGAAAAAGTAGAATTATGGAATCATATAATTGTGCCAAAGTTGTCTATGTCAATTAAAAAAGAGTCAGTGCATTGAGACAGAAGATGCTAGAGGGACTAAAAAGTCTGTAAGTTTTTACTGTGAATTAGACTCTGCCATTTATGGCTTTTGAATTCACATATGTGTGTGGTCATAATCTTCCATCTTGTTAGTGTGATTGCTGCAAGAGGTTAATTTATATGAGTTAATTGTACAAGTTGCTATGAAAATGTATCCTCAGGGAAGGACTGACCAGTTAGAATTTCCTCTCGTGGTACAATGCAGCTTCAGAACCTTTACTATGGCTTGAGGAAAAAAATATATGGTTGTTTCTGGGGGATAGTCCTAATTTATATAAATATGAAGTGAATTTTAAAACATTACTTGAACTTGGATTCTTAAATCCATATTCAGGCACTTAAGGAATTAGGAAGATTTTCAGAAACACCGCAAATTGAATTTTCAGTAAAATATGAGCTGCTGTGGAACTTGCCACTTTTGGAACTCAGTTTGCTTATCAGACATCTAAATATGGATTGAAACTACCATTTTCAAACATTCCTCTTGATCTAACTTTCCAGATCAAGGAAAATAATGATTTGTAAAGCTTATTTTTCCTCCCATTTTTAAATGAGTGTTATTGCAACAAAAGTTAATTGCTGCAGTTTTTTTTATTTTTAATGTCAAGCTACTTTGTGTCTTTATTTTTTCCCCTTACTGTTTTTTTTTTGTTCCTTTTTAGTTTTCTTGGACTTATCCCATTGCTCTCCTCCTTCTGTCCCAAATGGCTGTGGCTTCTAATTTAAAGCTGACCTTTGCAGGTGTCTGTGGCTTTTAAGAGTGCTTTACCCTTTGGTGAAGAGGTTTTTAACTTTACTTTATATTTTAAAAAAAGATCAGTTGGGAAATTCTAGTGCTCCCGATTCAGCTTTTTTACTAACAGTGCAAGTTAAAAGTCACCATGGCAGAGAATAAGGGATAGAGAGGGAGAGAATGAGCAAAGGAAAGTGCATACAGATGCATCAGTGCATAGGAGCCATTAACATTGAGGTTGTCTCATTGTTTCTGTTATGAGTGGAACTCTCTTGTCAAGGACTGAATATATTTATTACCAAAACATATTAAAAAAAAAATCACTTGAAGGTATTGTAAAACAGGTCAGAATACCCATGAGCTGTATTAAATTTAGAAACCTTTCTATTGTATGGAATTTTCATCTTCAGATCTACATTGAAATGGCTATAATTTCTACTGAAAAATGTTTGTCTGTAAAGCTTTGTTGTATCTCTGATGATATTTCCTATTCTCTTCCCTTTACCCATCAAGCCCACAACCAACCTGTAGATTTAATTTGGTTTTTGTAAACCCAAATTCACTTGAAAGAACTGAGAGAGGAGCATGAAATAAGCAGTGGTGAGGAAGAGAGTAGTCTGGGATTTTTTGTTGAACTGAAGATTCTATTTTTATGTAAAGGAGCACTTAATGCATTTCTTCAGACCAAATTTCTTACCTAAATCTTACTCTGAAAGTTTAGGCTATTCTCAATCCATAAATCCCATTCCTTACATGAGTTTTTATTTTGAAACTAATCAGGAAGTGAACATGCATCCGGTGGTTTCACAAATACAAACCTACTTCCTTCAGATAAAAGTCTTCCGAAGGACACCAGACCTGTAAAGCCTTGTGGGGTCTCCAGCAGACTTGGATTTTATGACAACACCATGTTGAATTTTCACAAAGGTTTTAATCTGATTAACATCATACCTAGCATCAAAAGGAGACTGATTCATAAAACATTGCTTCTATTACTTGCTATAGATCTTCTGGAAATGGAGGTAGATAGTGTGTGTTGAATTGTTTGGTAGGAAAAAAAAAAAGAAATCTAACCCTGAAGTGTTAGTCAGTGTAGGCCTGAGGGAAGAGTCTTAGCATTGGACAAATACAATTTATTTGAAAAAAAAGAAGAGTAAAGAACAAAAAAATGCCCCTAAAATACATGAAACAGATGGATTTTGGTAGCTGAAACAATAATATGTCAACACTGTCAAAAAATCATAATTGTCTCAACACTGAAACATTATTTATTTAATATTGAGAAGCTATTATTGCACTCTAGTTAAAAAAAAACCCCACTCTTACCTTAAAAATGCATGAAAATATTATTAAAAATTAACACTAAAACTATATAATGTGGCAGTAGTAGGCTCAGCAAATTGATAATGGAATAAGGAGTCTTTCAAACCAGGTCAGAAACTACTACATGATATCTTTTTGATGTCATATGAGAAATAAGACATTAAATATGCCCATTCCCTAGGAAAAAATGAGCCCATTTGTAGAACTTTGCCATCAAAAAAAAAAGGAATAAAATACTGAAGCATGCCTAAGGTACTGAGACCAAGAATGAAGTAAAGGACTTAACAGGGTGAACTGGGCTTTCTTCTTCTAGACCAGGCATTATTAAAGCCTGCGAGTGGAACTTCACAACTCAAGTATATGTGATATAGGTGGAAGTGTACAAATCCAAAAAAGGCAACTTTCCACTGTCAGTGACTGTTCATTTAGTTATGCTTTAATTGTTCACATTCACAGTGTAGTAAGGGCTAAACTTAACCAGCAAATTGGACTTATAATGCTAGATTTGCTAGGAAGTAAAGCCCAGTCATAAAATCCATGTGCTTGTTTCAGCTCTCTGTTCAAAAGATAAATCAAGTTCTGAAGAGTTTTCTTCTGTGGCCCTGAGTCATTGACTGCTGTGGTCTGGGCCCTCAGGGAAATGAGTGTCCTGTTGCTTCAAGAAATTCTTTACAGTGAGGGTGGTGAAATACTGGAACAGGTTGCCCAGGGAGGTTGTGGGTGCCCCATCTCTGGAGGTGTTCAAGACTAGGCTGGACAGGGCACTGGGCAGCCTGGTCTAGTGGGAGGTGTCCCTGCCTATGGCAGGGGGGTTGGAACTCGATGATCTTTAAGGTCCCTTCCAACCCAAACTATTCTATGATTCTATGATTCTATGATTCAAGAGTTTCAGATGGACTCTGCTTAAATAAATGTGCCTTTTGCAATTGTCTTCTCCTGTGCTGGAATCTGTATCACCATGAGAAAATATCCACTGAACATTTTAATGTGTGAGATGGTAATGGTACCTCTTTAGATCTACCTAAAGAAGAATCCCTTTGTCCTGCAAATTAGGACTGTGTTTTTGAGAGTGTACAGGAAGAGGAATCATTAAAATACACATCAGAATAGCTGGAATGAGATAAATGGAGTTGCTGGAAAGAAACATGAAAGGTATGACTTTCATAAGAGGATGATGACAGAGTCATAGTGATAGTTGGAAAGTAAGTAGCAGACTATCCAAATCTGCATGTGATACATCACTTTGTTGCACAATTATCTATACCATTTAACATATAAGCCTGCCTGCTGTTGTTCCTGCACCCACTGGTTCATCTTTTATGATGCATTATATATGCTTCTAAGAAGTGTTTCGAACTAGTGTCCACGAAGTATCTTCAATTGGTCACACGTTTCAGATTTCCTTGAATAACTTTCTTGGCCAGGAAAAATCTTCTCTTTAGTATCTGAATTTGTTTCTTCTCTGTTCTGCCTCTCCCTGGGTTCAGTATTGAAGAAAAATTTGTCTCCTGGAATGAAGACTTTACTCTTATGTAATATTGAACTTATTTTTACATTTCTGAGTTGAGAACTCACATGAAATGATTGAGGTTTCACAGCATATGAAGAAGTTCCTCTGGAGGTGTTCAAGACTAGGCTGGACAGGGCACTGGGCAGCCTGGTCTAGTGGGAGGTGTCCCTGCCTATGGCAGGGGGGTTGGAACTCGATGATCTTTGAGGTCCCTTCCAACCCAAACTATTCTATGATTCTATGATTCTATGAAGTGATACTTCCTTTCAGAAATATTTAAGTTTGGTTTCATGAAAATGGTTCCTAATGTCACAAATAAACACAGAAAGGAAGAATATATTTGTATGTGCAGAAGTAAAGGCAAAATAAAAGCCACGCATATTTTTTTACCTAGAACATCTTTAAAGATTAAAGAAACCACAGTTTGTAGGGGAAGGACAGTAAAATCTAACAATTTTTTCTGTTCCTTTTGCAGGGAGTGCTGTCCTGCCGTTAACACTCAACTCCCAGATGCTCACAGCTGGAATTATCCACTAGGCTTTCCAATATGGATATGATTTCAGCAAGTTTTCAGTTTCTATTTTAGAGGAACTTAGAGAAAGATTTTTTTGCTTCACAATGTCTTTGTTTAGGTACCTTATAGTAGGTATTCCTCTTAAAACATTAATGATTATGGTTCAGAAAAAGTGCATTACTACTTCAAGTTATAATTGTAAGGAAAAATTACATTGGTGCTTAAATGAAGCCTGGCAGTCTGCATAGCTGGCACCAACCATCTGTGCTATGACAGCACTGTTTGTATTTTGATGTTTAAACATACAGCAAAGATAATTAAGAATAGCTATAATTAAAAATGATTGCAACAAATTACTTTTCCCTCAACAGTGATGTGTGCCTATAACTTCTAAGTTACATGATGAAGTAACCTTTGGTAAGGCAGATAGGACAGCTTTGTAATTCCAACTCGGTTTCTGACAGATCATAGGGGATGTTTTCAGGGATGTTTTTTTTTTTCCCCCAAATGATGGAAGCATTTCATGTACTGGCCTTCATGCACCTATTTGATGCACAGTAATCATTACTGAAATTTCACCCTTCATATTTTCATTCCTTTTACTTTTTCTGCTTTTTTCCCAAGATGAGATTAAAAGTAGCATATTTCTCAAACTATGGAAATAAAATGACAAGAAAAGAACACAAACCCACACATTTCCTTTCATTTTCAAAGAAAAATATTAATATTTGCTCTTGAAAAAAGCAAAACAAAATTTTAGACAAACAAACAAAAAATTAGTATAAAATAGTGCAATTTCTGTTCTGACTTCTTATATCTGTAACCTGCCCATAAAATTTTGCAGTTCCATTTGTATAAAGATAAAAATTTTCCATCTTGTGTTGAGTTTCACACAGATTCTGTCGTGTTGATGGGTCCTGTTGTCTGTCCTCATGGAAATAAATATTTCTGAAGCACATGAAATGGGTTAAAGTCAAATTTTTCTGTAGCTATGTATCAGAAGCCTTTATTAAAGCTCTTCACGTTCTAAAATTCGAACACGTTCTTAGCAAGGTGAGATCCGTCATGGAGGCTACATGTGGTCAGACTATGTTGCAGTTCAAAAAACAGAAAGTCTGCAGAGGCTCCTGAAGTACATTCATAGAATCATAGAACCATAGAATAGTTTGGGTTGGAAGGGACCTTGAAGATCATGTAGTTCCAGCCTCCTGCCATTGGCAGGGACACCTCCCACTAGACCAGGTTGCTCAGTGCCTTGTCCAGTCTGGCCTTAAACACCTCCAGGGAGGGGGCATCCACAACCTCTCTGGGCAGCCTTTTCCAGTGTTTCACCACCCTCACAGTTAAGAACTTCCTTCTTATTTCCAGCCAAAATCATCCTTTTTCCAATTTGCATCCATTATTCCTAGTCCTGCAATCACATTACCTATTAAAAAGTCCTACTCTTGCCTTTTGTAGCCCCCTTCAGGTATAGAGAAGCTACTATGAGGTCTCCCCAAGCCTTCTCCAGGCTGAATCCAACTCCATCTGTAGTGTTCTACTGTCCTACTTAGTAATAATTTAATACATCTTTGCATTTTGGTCCCAAAGACTTAACAGGAAAGGCGTCATCTTCTGTGAGGCACATTTCAGAATCCAAGTTGTTCTGTTTCATCAGGTTTTGTCTTTCTTAGAGAAAAATGAATTGTTGCTTGATTGATCATACATGAAACCATTTGTCTGTCTAACCATCATTTACCAGTTTAGATTAAATATTTTTCAGCAGCTCTTTGAATATCTAAAGTTTTTAGCAATGCTTTAAAGTTGCAAGTTTGATGTAGTGTCATTACTGCCATGAGGTGCCTTGCAATAATTTCAGAAAAACCCTGCAGTAATTTTACAGATGAGTTAATGCCTACTTGGCATTTTTCCAGGCAAAATCAGAATGATTTCTTTAAATAATAGGACAAGAATAAAATTAAGAGACAATTATTTCCCATATTTTTACTTATTAAAGAAAATATCTGAGCATCATTGGTAGGTCTTTAAGGAGAACTCTTTTGGAATGCCACCTTTAATTACTTCCAGAAAATTTTATTTTTCATTTTGCAGGAGCTATCTTTGAAGAGTGCATCAGAACAGACCAGTGCCTTAACTTGCCATTACAGAAAGGCAGGGGAAGGAATTTTTAACATAATATCGGATGGGAGGACTAGAAACAATGGATATAAATTAGAGGGGGATAGATTTAGACTAGACATAAGAAAGAAATTCTTTACAGTGAGGGTGATAAAATACTGGAACAGGTTGCCCAGAGAGGTTGTGGATGCCCCATCTCTGGAGGTGTTCAAGACTCGGCTGGACAAGGCACTGGGCAGCCTGGTCTAGTGGGAGGTGTCCCTGCCTATGGCAGGGGGGTTGGAACTCGATGATCTTTAAGGTCCCTTGCAACCCAAACTATTCTATGATTCTATGATTCTATGATTAGTGATGTGGCCTGATGAGAAAAGAGTCATAGATGGATTTAAAGACACACATTTGTAAACTGAGATGCAACAGTAGCATTTCTCTTACCCTGAATGTGACAGAGGCACTGAGCAATCTGAGAGGATGAAGAACTGTGTAGAACTGCACTGTTTGATCACATACTGGTCACTTAGATTAACAGAATGAAGAGAATATATAAGCGGGTTATGAATAAAACATTGCAATAATGTGAGGAAGAATCCAAATACTTTTCCAAAGTAATGTTTTATTTACCACTCTAAGTGGTTTAGTGCTGTTCTGGCATGTAATATTTGATGGATATTATGTTTTATAAAGTTTGCATTGATAAAATTATCTGTCTTTCATACAGAAGAACCACATGGTCTCATAGCTTGAGAATAATATTACTTCACGAGGCTGATTACAGCTATATTTGCAATTCATTTCATATTTAAATAGTATGGGCCAAACTGAGCCCTGGTGCAAAGCTGCTTGTGCCAGTGGTACTCCACAAGAGGACTGTTTGACCCCATGGGTTAATGTAATGAAAAGATAACAGCATACTGTATGATCACATAAATTAAAGATGGGAAATACCAATTAGGTCAGCTAGTCCTCACCCAGGGGACCAATTTAGATTGTTCCCCACACTCTACTCTTGAGTGCTTTGCATTGTTTTAAGAAACTCGTGCAATAAGACTCATGCCTTGGGAGTCTACATTGTAGTTCATCAGAACTCTTCACTAAAAAATGCTTTCTGAAATCCCAGCTCTTTATTTATTTCTTTTAACCTCAAATATTATGTCTCAATATCCTTGTCATAAGCTTTCTGTTTCACTGTAAGCAATATTATTTTTTTACTTTTCTATTGGCCTTTCATAACATATGGCACACGTTTTCAATCAACACTTATCTTGGATTCACTCACAAATAGAATGTAGTAGACTAATTTTATTTTTAATTATTATTATTTTTAGGAGTTAATTAAATTGCTTAGGTCAAATAAGAATTAATCAGAATCTGTTTTTATCCTGTAGATGAAACAGCCACTAAAAAAAACCCCTCAATTTTATTTCTGAGATGATTGATTTTTTGGTGGTTTTTTTGTTTGTTTTTTTGGGGTTTTTGTTTTGTTTTGTTTTCTGGAACACAAGCAATTAGGAAAGGTTTTACTTTCATCCCAGATAAATCTAAGTAGCATTGAAGATTCCAGGCTTAGATGAGATAAAAACCAATTTCCAGATTTGTCTCCAATGTTGTATGCTTCTGGCTACACAGCTAACACAGACATTCAAGCTGTCACGTACAGGAATGGTGTCAGGCAGTGACTCAGGCAGCAAAACTTGTTGTCTAAGGAGTGTCATTACAACAATGAAATGCTTTCTTCCATTTGTGTGTCGTCACACAAATAAATTTGTCCTGAATTTGACCTTATGGTGAAAACAAGACTGCATATGGTTGAAGTAGCCTCCATTCTCTAAACAGAGCAAAGCTTCTTTTATTATGAGACACTGTTTTTGATCCAGTGTGTGCCAGATAGATTCAAGAATTGTTTAGAAATTGATTGGCTGAATTGTTTCTCATGCTACCTGTACTTTTTGTCCAAAATAGTCTTAACAAATTTGCTTTGAATTGCCTGGCTTTTCCCTGAACTTGCTATACTGCAACAAATAAATTGTCCTTTTTTTGATATTTTGGCAGGTTAAATATTTGATCAGGTAGTAAAGTGCTTACTAATGCCAATTGTTAATAATTTGGGGAGCATTTATACAGCCTAATTTTGAGACACAGTTGGTATTTATGAAAAATATCTTGATACAGGCAATGTAATGTCAAAGACCCCCTAATACTGGTGTCTGTAGGTATAATGAATAATTGTTTAAATGCTTTTTAGAAACAGTAGAAGAACTTTGTGAGTTAAATTTAGTACATCTTTTGACAATAATGCTGACAGGAGCTATAGCAATAAATATATAGATATCTACCTGGAAATAGGATTGAAATAACAGATATAGTGGACAGGGCACTGGGCAGCCTGGTCTAGTGGGAGGTGTCCCTGCCTATGGCAGGGGGGTTGGAACTCGATGATCTTTAAGGTCCCTTCCAACCCAAACTATTCTATGATTCTATGATTAAATTGAGGAAAATACAAGATAGGACAAAAAAATTACTAAAAACCAGTGTTTGAAAAGAATGCTAGTGAAAGGTATTAGGGAAACTAAGGCAAACTATAAGCACTAGAATATTACCTTTAACTATTTTTCCATCAGGGCCTACAAAACCAGAAATGAAAGCTTATTATTATTACTATTTATGTATTGCTTAGAAAGCATACAGCAATGGTTTTCCTTGGTTGATGATCTCTTTCTGAAGGACCATCACTAGCCAAAAGCTCCCTAGACCTCAGCCATCTTGTCACTGAAATTAAGAGCATTATATATTTTTTTAAATTAAATTGGATTAATTGAAAGAAGAGTTACAAATCTGGAACCATTGTTAAGACAATTATTGGGCAAAATAACATGCAGCCATTCAGATTGTTGCCTGCACTCAGTTTTGCTTAGGTAATAGTGGGTATAATGCCACTGCCTACATGTCCCCAAAACCCAAGCCTGGCACCAGGAATGACAAAATAACAGTCTTCCTGCCCTAGGACCTACCAGTATGGCCCCTTCTTTTCCCAACAGCAGCCAGGAGTTGTGGGTGGTGAGAAACACATTTTATTTCTGTAACC
Source organism: Turnix velox (assembly GCA_013400935.1). Lineage (NCBI taxonomy): Eukaryota > Metazoa > Chordata > Aves > Charadriiformes > Turnicidae > Turnix > Turnix velox. Next base: position 26,240 of record VZTY01014326.1, on the reverse strand, counting down.
AGACAATTCCCCAACAAGTTTTGCAGTTGCTTTGCAGCCCATTATTTTTGTCGCCTGACTGTCGCAGAGGATGATGCTTAGCTTGTGGTTCTGGCCAAGTTAATTTAATTTATGTAAGATGTATATGTTGGGAAGAGAAGTGAGAACATAGTTTAAAAATTACTAGCATCACTTCAGACAGAGTGCCAACATACTTAAATTATCTACCTTTTAGATCTTTGTTCATGAGAAAGAGGAGAAAATCAGAGGATGACACTTTGCATACTTTCTTCACACATTCTAATAATACACTATAGACTCAGCTTTGCACAAGGCATCTGCTTAGTTTCCATATCAACAATTAATAAGAAGGATAAGTTGTAATGAAACAAGGCAAAGAACTGAGATTCTGTAGATAAATCCTATTTACAGTAGATTTTCTTGAATTGGATTTGTTGGATTTTAGTTAGTTCAATGGCCAAGGAAATATAAACAATTTAGAATTATTTTGGGTCAGCCCTAAATCAAAGATGCTAAATTTCAATTGAGAATTTTGAAAAGCTGGAACAAATAATTTGAATTCAAGGTGAAGTCATTATTAGCTTCATTTCATTGCCAAAGCCTAGAAATATTTCAAATACAGATGTAGCAAGTTTATAAAGAAAACCGGTTCTAACTGAAAATAGAAAATTCTTTCACTTACTAGCTATCAGAAAAAAATACATCCAACTCAATTTTAATATTTTTTTACTAGATGTTGCCTGAAATCATAACAGTCTTCTTGACCCATTTCATGATTCCAGTTATGAATAATTTTTTCAGCTGTAGAATATAGAAGGAAAAATGACCAATAAAGGTCATATACGTAATCAGTAGCATTAGAAAGGGTGTGGTCGGTAGATTGGCCACATCTGGAGTATTTTGTTCAGTTGTGGGGCCAGCAGTTGAAGAAAGACAGGGAGCTGCATGAGAGAGTTCAATGCAGAGACACTGAGATGATGAAGGGATTGGAAGATCTCCCTTCTTTGGAAAGGCTGAGGGAGCTGTGTCTCTTTAGCTTGGAAGAGACCGAGGGGTGACCTCATTCATGTTTATAAATATGTAAAGGGCAAGTGTAAGGAGGATGGAGCCAGACTCTTCTCAGTGGTCTCCAATGATAGGACTCAGGGCAATGGGTGCAAGCTGGTACACAGGAGTTTCCACAGATATATAAGAAAAAACTTTGTGAGGGTGAGGGTGAAAGAGTAGTGANACATTCTAAGAATGCTTATAAGCATTATAATAATTCACACATAATTGAAGGAAGTAGGCATCAAACAAAGTAGTTGTTTCAGGATACAGGACTTGTTAAAAGTCCAAAAGAAATTACTGCAAGTGTTGATATCCATGGATTTATATCATGCCTACATGCTTCACTTTTCCCTATAAAAGTTTTTGAAAATTTAGTATTCTAGAAAGATGCTAGAATAAATTTTCTAGTATTGAGCCATAAACTATGCCATATGGAATGGTATTAAGTCCTTATAGTTCAAAGATTTAGCAATTTCATGTGAACCATCTCCAAGGAAGACAAATCTACCAGACAGTCCCTGGTTACTGGAACTACAGTGGCAATTGATAAGTTATTTTCTCTGAGCCAAATTTTCACAGATACTTTTTTCAAATGAATTCAGAAGTTAACATAGAACACTTGACAACTTCTTATTACAAGGGTTTCCAAAAGTTGTTAACCCAAGGCTGACTGGCACTGGATCCCTAGTGTGGAGGAGACTGGTTTCCTGAGCTGTAGAGTTCTCATTCTCATTTTGCTCTGTCTTCACCTTCCTCTGTAAAATATCTTTGTCTTGAAATACTTCAATGTATGAAATCTGAACAGCTTTGTTTGGTGACCTTTGTCTTCGTTTTTCATATTTCTCTTATATATGCCATTTAGTCATAATTTTTATAATGTTAATACATGTTTCACATTTCCTTAGGCTCTGAGATTGTTTGTTGTTGTGTAAGATCATGCTACTGCTCAGGTGAAAAAATCTGTAAGAAAGCCCAGCATTTGCTTTTCTTCAGATGCTGCAATCCTTGGTTATTGACAAAAACTTCCTTGTATACAAAAGCACAAGGGGGCAGCATTACATTAAAATAAATTGTTGCACTCTGTGTGTGTGTGTGTGTATGTGTGTGTGTACAGAACAATCAGCTGTATAATGCTAAGGCTGCAGAAAAAACCCACAACATTATATGCATTTATTGAGACTGTCTTATTAGTTTACTTGTCCTGATGGTATTGGTATGTTATAGGAAAAAAATTCTGGGACTATGGGGAGTTAGAATTACTTTCTGTTGTGTGACAGATGCTTCATTCCTCTTTCTTTACCTGCTTTTTTTCCTTGCCAATAAATATTTATTCATTTTTTAAGGACTAGCATAGTTTTACAGAAATCTGTTTCTGAACTGGCTGGTATGAAAATCAATTATTGGCTCCCTCCTGATACAGGACAGCGAATGCACTGTAGAGGATTTCTGCCAACCTTTGGAACTTCCAAAACCTGTCATAAAGAACCCATTTGGAAAAGACTTCTTGAAATGGTCTATTCTGTTGTGGCAACACTTATGTCAATGCAGTGAACAGACAGGCAGCTGGCTTCACACAGCATTCTTCTAAACTCTTTATTGGATGGAAATGCTTTGCTTTAGATCCTTGAGTTCAAGGAGCACAAATAATGACATTGCAAGAATCTGGCCATGTCCACAGCACTCTTTATTGTTTTCCTGTCATTTAAAGCAAGTTGTTACTTTCCCAATTTTGATTCATTAAAATCCCTACTCTCTTTTTGTATGGAAGTAGTCTTTTGACCCACTTTCCAAAATCTGAATACTGCTGCTGTAGATTTGTCACCTTTGGTTTAATTTGGCTGCAAGGTCTGACTTATCTATGCTGGAGTTGCCCAGAGAGGTTGTGGATGCCCCCTCTCTGGAGGTGTTTAAGGCCAGGCTGGACGAGGCACTGAGCAACCTGGTCTAGTGGGAGATGTCCCTGCCCATGCCCATGATCTTTAAGGTCCCTTCCAAACCATTCTATGATTCTATGATTTTGAAGCTATGCCCAAAGTACATAATCTATTCATTCTTTTCTTCAAGGAAGTGTAATTCCAAGGTTTCTAACAGAAGTGGCTCTGTAATGACTCAGAAACTCTCTAATATGAAAATGCACTGCCTTCCTTTTCTATTTTTCATCTCTCCTTAGCTCTAGAAAAGAGCAGTTATACACTTAGTGGCAAATCCCAAGGGCACTTGAAAAAATATTATCAATGACTATGGACAGGTGTCAGGATTTGTTTGCAAAGACCTAACTCCAGTCATTATTTTTGGTTTCTTCTCTGGAGATACAAATAATTTGTGTGTTATTTGGCATCACCTGTTGGAAGAAATCAAGAGAGCATTCTCTAAATCCACTGTGTGGATGACTGCTTCTACCCATATTAATGCATCCACACTTTCTCATAATATTTTACTTCTGAAAAGGAGAGTCAAAAAGACTCCAATAGGGCATGACTGTTAAGATCATAGAATCATAGAATAGTTTGGGTTGGAAGGGACCTTAAAGATCATTGAGTTCCAACCCCCCTGCCATAGGCAGGCACCCCTCCCACTAGACCAGGCTGCCCAGTGCCCCCTCCAGCCTAGTCTTGAACACCTCCAGAGAGGGGGCATCCACAACCTCCCTGGGCAACCTGTTCCAGTGCTTCACCACCCCCACTGTAAAGTATTTCTTCCTTATGTCTAGTCTAAATCTATCCCCCTCTAATTTATATCCATTGTTTCAAGATGTTGAAACCCTTCCATAAAGTAAAAGAGGTTGATGAGATTCACTGCTTCCTGGGCCTGTCTCACAAGATAAACAGAAGTTAATGCAAAAAGCAGGTATTTTCACCTGTTTTAACTAATATTTTGCTAAGATGAAATGTGAAAAAGTGGTGCCTCTCTGTTGGGCCTAATAAGCAACCAGTAATGTCATTGCTCTTTGACAGTTGACACTCCTCTATCTAACCAACTGACTGTTGCTCTCATTTCACAGCAGAAAGTTTATAAAATATGGATTTTAGGACTAAATTACATAAAACTGAAAGTTTGGTATCCAAATTTTTTATTTATGCATTTTTTTCTCTCAGTTCGCTCAGAACCTAAAATGATGAAGGAAGAACTTATTTTAAGAAGGAAAATTAATAATAGTAACTCCAAGACAAAATTTTTTTCTTACTTCTGAAGTAAAAATTAAGAAATCAGATAACTTGGTTTGAATTCTATGCCCATGTTTCTATGCATAGTCATCCAAAGATGACCTCTGGGGTGAGAATTGATTGATGGCATTTTTTCATTTCATACTTTTGGTTGTGTTTTGGACTGTTAGTGTTTTATGATGAGTCTTATTTATATGGAATCCTTTACTGCAGTTTTTGTGCTTGGCGACCCATGAAAGCCTGAATTATTTCTTCTTTTTTCTCAAATACAGAAAATATCATCTTCCCACCATTTTGGGACTATAGTTATGTTCTGTATGTTCTTCACTCAAAAAACTCCAAGGAAGATGTTTTTGTGATTTTTTTTCTCTTCTTTCTACAAACAAAACAAACACAATTGGCAGCATCTGACTGTGATTTTTACATAGATATAATATTTTGGGGTAATTTGAGTTTTTTTTGTCATATCAGATCATCAAAGAGATGCACATACAAATCATCTCTTCTGAGGGGAATAAAAGGTATCTTAGCAATTATATCTGCTTCTATAGGACATGACTTTTATGCATGTGCTCAGATATCTTCTATCTGGAGATTTGCACAGGGCTTGTATTTCTGCTTCTCCATGTCCTTTCTCCTCAATAAAGCTTATACTGATATAAGGTAGTTTATCAATTTACTAATACGAGTCAGCACACACTTGGTGCCATACTGCTTCTGTAGGACTCTTCTCCTGTTTTCATCATAACTTCCTATTGACATAGAGCTCTAGTTACCTCCCCCAGTAACTTCCATTTTGCACAGGATTTACCTTAGCTCTTTAGTCTTTGAGAGATCATCTTTCTTTAAATGCATTCTTTCTCTCATTTTAATGGACATCATTCACTGCAGTCCAAAAATTACCTCTAGTGTAATTTAAATTGGGTGACTTCATATGCTGTTGGCAGCTGTATCTACAAAGCATGAAGAACTGTAAAATAACTGCTGTTGAGAGAATTATTTGTAGCAAAAGATTTCCCCTTAAAGATAAGTCTCATATAATTATTGATGATTTTTAAAAAATTATTATTCATTTTGATTATTTTCCTGTGTTTGACTCAGGTAAAGTCTCTATTCTAAGCTATTTAGTGAATTCAATAGGCAGAGTTAAGGAATTAGATTAAGATTCAGGACAGCATATCTATAGAATGAAACTCATAACTCCTTTTGAAAGTCCTTTGGCTTTATGTTGCCTTACTGAAAACAAGGAGGAATTACTTTATTACTTTGTTCAATTTTGATAACAAAAAGAATTTGGGCTTGAACATCATTGGGGAGTAGATGTCAACTTTGCTCTGAGACACTGAAATACACTGAAAGTTTGGGATTTTTCTGAAGAGCTGGGTTGGACTACTGCCTTTGAAAATGAACTCACTATTAAGGTTTAACTCACAGTTTGGTTTTTTGGCTTAGCTTTTTCTTCCACTCAAAATAAATATTCTTAATAATGAATTTTTAGAACTCTACTGCCAGTATCCCTTATCCCCTTATTATTGGTCTATTTATACCTCTCACAAGCTACACTCTGAAAATACTGCAATACTGAGGTGAAGCAGCTCACGGAAGTCTTTAAAACAAGGGAGCTAAAGAGTAAGTGAATCGTATAAGCATGAAAAGAAACGTAGCCTTTTTCATTCTGTTATCCTGGAAGTCCTTCAGCTTTAACATACTCCATCTTTTCCGCTCCTATCTTTGCAATATAAAAAATTAATAATAAGCATTTCCATAAACATGAACAAATAGCAAAATTCCTCCCCTACTGCCCAATGTGTGGAGAACTTTATAAGTTATCACCGTAGGAGGCAGTGAGCAGACAGAGATTTGCTGCTTTCTGCACCTGCAGTGCCAGGGGCAAAGTCCTGGCTCAAAGAAGTTCCCTCCTGCTGGCCTGGGAGCTGTCATGTTTCTCCACCTCTGCAGCAGGCTGAGATCTCTGCTATAGCATTCTACTCATTTTTATTGCTAATCTGGTAGTTTGCTTTGCCTTGTTCTCCCCCTTTGTCAAAACAACCACTGCTAACCTGCTCTGTGGCAAAAGACCTCATTAAAATTAATACGTGAGTTTCAGGAGGATGGAGCCAGAATCTTCTCAGTGACATCCAATGATAGGACATGGGGCAGTGGGTGCAAGCTGGAACACAGGAGGCTCCACAAGAAAAAAAACTTTTTCACAATAAGGGTGAGAGAACAGTGTCACAGGCTGTCTAGAGAAGGTGTGGTGTCTCCTTCTCTGGAGACTTCAAACCCCAACTGGATGCCTTCCTGTATGACCTGATCTGGGTGTTCCTGCTCTGGCAGGGAGATGGGACTAGATAGTCTCTTGAGGTTTCTTCCAGTCCCTGACATTCTGTGATTCTGTGAAAAGATGTTCTTCCTTGCGTGCAATGCTGAGCAAGGTAACACTGTTTACCCAATCACACATCCTGCCTCAAGCCTGGATGCACCTCATGTGGGGCCTGAGCCATGTACTCTTTGAGTAATTCCAGAGAAGTTATCAAAACTGCTGTGAAAGCATCACTGCGTGGTGTAGTAAAATATGTTCCTAAATACATGTGTTAAATATAAAATGAATATCTTATTAATAAATTAGGAAATAGATTTTTTTTCCCTTATGTCCCTCCATTAAATTGGACAATACAGCATTCTGAAGTAGAGTATCCAAAGACTACTTAAATCCTTGTATGTGATTTGCAGGTAGCTTTTCTAATTTCTTGTATTTTTACAGAGAAAATTTATCCTAAATAGACTTATTCTCAAAGTTATAAAAAAAAAACCAAACCCAAAAACCAAACCAAACAAAATTATTTGGAGCTCATTAAGATTGGTGATGTATAGGAATAGTAAATAGAATTTGGCTTATGTTTGTAATGAGACGAGAGCTGAAGAAGTGATCTATTATTTAAAGATGCTGCCCTTTGCAATTCCCAATGACTTTGGGCTACATATCCAGACAATAAAGTGAGAATTATTTTTAGCATGCAAATTTAGAACTGACTCTTTTTTTTTTTCTCCCAGATTTCTTCCTTTTCAAATTTTCATCTTGTTTCTTAGTTGCTTGCTTGCTTGGTGTTTGCATGTTGATGGACCGAGTGGCCTGGGGGAATGGGTCACCGTGCTGATTCAAGGGTCAGGCCACCACGCTCTTAACTGCAGCACACCTGTCTTTAAATGTGTAAGCATTTTTAACTAATTCTATTGTATAAAGCAAATTTAAGATACAGTAAATCATTATGGGTCAAACATGGATAAAAGTTTGCCTTAATTTAGGAAAGACCTTCCTTGGCTCAGGCTGAGTAAGCCATTTCTGAGTAGTTTTCACCAAAACACAGGCACAGTGGATATGGAGGATCTTTTTTTTTGTCTCTAGGTCCATGGTTAAAGGCTTGTGATTTCAGAATTAAGACACCTCTTCACCAGCACATTTGAAGTGGCAGCTTAGGCAAAACACTGAGCCCCTTTGTGTTTTATTTCCTCATATGTAAAAATAGATAACACATAGTACAGTATTCAGAAATAAATGTTATACAAGTAAACAAAAATAATCTTTCACTTGAAATGAAGTTGGAAGGAGATAAGGGAGCATAGAATCATAGAATCATAGAATAGTTTGGGTTGGAAGGGACCTTAAAGATCATCGAGTTCCAACCCCCCTGCCATAGGCAGGGACACCTCCCCACTAGACCAGGCTGCTCAGTGCCCTGTCCAGCCTAGTCTTGAACACCTCCAGAGTTGGGGCACGCGTAAGGAAGGTAGACATCTGATTTATAAGAACATAGAAAGTTCTCAGTAAGTATAATAGGAATGACTAAGAGAAGGAAAGATTTATCCCTTCTCCTTTCTTGAAATTTGCATGGCCTATGTATGAGTTACTAGTTTAATTCTCTTTTTTCTTTTCTAAGTTTAAGAAGAAAACTGTACTTTCCTGAAAGGGGAGTATGCATCTTTTATTCCTCTGCATTCCCCTCTCTGTTTGGCCACAGACTTACTTCATTAACAGAAGACATCTTTCAGGAAGTTGATGTAGCTTAAGAGTGTCAGTCCCTTGTGCTAGTCACTTAAAAGCAAGGAATTACCAGATTCAGAGACACCTTTTTAGCCTCCCTTCACACCTAAACAGCATGTCTCTATTGACAGTGACAGATACTGCATCTTAATAGGGAACCTACTTCAGCCTCCAGCAGAGAAGGAAGCACTCTACTCATTAATCTTCCTCATAGAATAGTATGAACCCTTATTTACAGCCTCAACAATATTAGCAAGCATTCTGTGTTGACATATGCACACAGGTTAGGCATGTCAGACTGTATGAGCTTCTGGGGGAAGCTGATGTTTTAATGAAGGTTTTGCCTCCTCACCATTAGAGGGACATACTGCCTGCTCTACTGCTCACCATCTGTAAAGTAGCATCCCGATGGCATTCCTCATCTATCCAAACACACACATCTAAAACAAAATAAGAAGACCTTCTGGTGAAAGGCTTCACACAGCCAGGCCTCCATGTTTAAAGGCATGCCTGCATGCAGAAATACGTCTTGTCTACAAGAGACAAGATGGGCTGCATTTCTGTGGTGTTTAGATCTACAGTCTGTGCTGGAGCTCTTCCACTCATCTTTAACAGGAAGCATTGTTTTGTACTGCTCAATAAAAAAAAGCAAAGAAAAATAAAAATCCTTAAATAATTTCAGCAGTTTGTAGGAATCTGTCTGTTATATAATGAATATTTGATCTGGGCAAAACCAGCCTCGAATGTTCAGCAGCTGAAAGGCTAAAATTTCAAAACCTTTATGTGTGAGATGTACTCAGAAAACTCGATTGAAAAATAGCATTGTGTTTTTACTACCTACATTTCAGAGAATGTAGTGCTTTGAAATGTCTAGCTGTTAGCTGTAAGCTTATAATATGCTAGAAATGTAATACTGTCAATACTATAAAAAGGGCCTGGGTTTTTTTTGAGTTATCTATACTAAGGATTAGGAATTAGTTATTTTGGTAGAGCTTACAGAAAATGGAGTGATACTCTGGTAAAGAGAAGTAATGCTTAATTTTAAAAAAAAAAAAAAATTACTATAGTATTAGAGAGATACTGTACAATGGAAATATGACTCAAAATCAGGACCCAAAATCAAAATAGCAGTGTGACTGGTGTATGAGACTTGGACTGAGATTAGTGAGAATTAGATTTTCCTTCTGGCCATTACTGCCAGTAACTTTCTGTCTCTCTCCCAGTCTCTCCCTTGCCTGATCTCCATGCTTCCTTTATTTGCTTTTTGATGCAGAGCCATTCACAGGAGAGCCCTGGCTTTGGCAAGGTCTTTCACTTGCTATGATGCCTTTAGGATCACGTCTATGCAAACATGCCAACTCAGGGTGGATTTATACTTCCAGAATTCCTCTCTAACATGGTTTTCCTGCCCCAGCTTCCTAGAGCTCATCATCAAGACTGTTAAACTTGGCAAGTGAGGTAAAGACCTTTGGTCTGTCTGAACACCTCTGGGTAAAAGCACCTGGAGATTATCTGGCACCTGAAGGAGAATTGCATGGGGAGTACTTCCTAGAGTTGTACAGGTGAGTGGCTGGCCAGACAGCAATTATCTGTCTGTGTTCTCACATTGACTACAAAGGAACTATGAACGATATCCTAGTTCCTAGATTCCCCTACATTATGTCCTATCTTGCCAATTATACTGACTAGCTAAACTCTTTTAGGAGTAAATAGTACTAGTTTAACTTACAGAGTAGGGGCAGACTCTTGTGAAAATGAGAAGTAAGTTGTATGTCAGGTTTACTTTTAGGAATATATATTCTTAACCTGTAGCTCTGGGTCTTGCTGTGTTTTGTATTAACCCATTTAATTTAATCTAGACAGGTCTCTGTCTCCTCAGTGGAAATTCGACTGACCCTTTTATGCTCACCTATATAAATTCCAGTATGGATTTTTTGAGGGATAGTGTCTGAAATGTTTTATTCATTGTACAAAATCATACATTAGTATCACACTGTCTGATCCTTTGAATAATGATTGCTTGAAAACAACCTTTTTATCTGATCAAATGCTTAGCAACTCTTTATTGGATATAGGTCATGGGCCATTAGACACCAGATTTGGGACATCCCTTAAATTCTAGGCAGGTAGATACCATAACTTTAAAATTATCTCATATATTCTCTAATATTTCAGTAACTTAACTGGGTTAGGATTACCTGTGAATAACAGTGTCAATCTATATATTTTTGATATCTTTCATGGAATAAACCCAAGATTTTTCAGTAATCTTTTCTAACAAGCAGTAACAAACTTACTTGGGAGCACATTAATTTACCACATTTTCTCATACACCCCTATAATGATGTGTCTGGTGAAGGGTCTGAACAGGAAGCTGGGTTTTACAGATGAGCCAAGTAATTCTTGTATAATGGGAGTAAACCATGCATGAGGTATTGCTGCAGAGAGAAACTGTCTGGAATTCAGTTCTTTTGCCTTCATCTCAAGTGTAGGGAGTGTTATCAGCTACTTTACTTCGAAGGGAAGGATTAATCAGATGTAAAAGTCACTGAAACTGGTATAATTGATATTTACTGAGACTTCCATAATAGGGAGAAAAACACTGCACTTCTCTTATGTGTTGCTTTTTAGCTTTTCCAAGCTTTTTTTTTTTTTTTAATGTCTGATTCTCATTAGCTTCCTTTTCAGAGTGCCAAGAGAGAGTGAGATGCTTGCTTCTATTCTAATTACTTTATGATGAGCTAGAGATCCTGAAGTGAAATCCCCAAATGGACTCTACCACATTGCCAGTAATTCTTCCTCCAAGCACCCTGTGGCAATGCATAAGCTCTTGGGACAGCAAGGAACAGGAAAAAGGAATGGAGTAGTATAGCCATTGTGCTGTGGAGTTTGGGCAGGATGATAGTCCTTGGGGCACCATGAGGTGGGTTTTTCTGTTTTGAAGACATTGAAAACCTACAAGCTAGCTTCAAAATCAGTCCAACAGCTGTAATTTTCATTTGGCTTCTTAGATGGATTTTGCAAACTGCACTGAAGACCTTTATGGCCAAGATCCTTTTATCTTCAGTGCCAGACAGTACCACCATGACACTACAAAACTAGCCAGTAGCTCATTTGGCAGAATATATATCACATTTTTACTGTTGACACACCCTCCCTGGGACCTGTTAACCTGTTCTGAGTAATCCTGAGTAATCAAAACAGCTCTATTCTGTTCTTGGGGCAAAACATTACATTCCCTGCTACCTTTAGCACACAGGACTTGTGGTCTATATCCGGGAGTCCACAGGATCACCAAAAGGACATACCTGGAGTGGTGCAGCAGACCCTTTTGTCAGAGTTAGTTGTAGACCCCAAGACACTTGGCATCTGGGGTTCTGCCTTTCTTGGAGTTGTCCTTTGAGAAGACAACAGCCATATTAGATATGTTTGCCTGGTTAATATCTATTAAAAGCAGTTCTGAAAGAGAGGTGACAGCAGTGATTGCAATGAGCCTGTGAGGTTATGAAAAAT
>VZTY01014326.1:0-14152 GCA_013400935.1 Turnix velox | reverse complement strand
ACCCCTAAAAAGTCATATTCAGCTCTTCAACTGTCCAGCCCTGATTAAACTGTTTGAGGTGGTTCACTCATACACCCTGTTTCCTGTGGATTCTTTGCCCTTGCTTTTTTTGAGAAATCATGTCATACAGCCACTACAATATTATGCTCTGTGAGACATGAGCTTTTTTATTTCCTGTGTAACAACTCTTCCAACTCTGTGGTTCCTCAGCACTTCCAGGGCAGAATATCAGCCCCTTCAACTTAGTTCTACAAATAAGACATACACATGCCTTTTCAGACACACTCACACCCCAAAAAAAAAGCCCACACACTGAGCTACTGTCTCACTCCAAAGGACAATGTGTCTGTGGGTTTTAGTTTCACAGTTTTCATCTGCTGATGTTAGGAAGAAGTGCAAGGTGAAAGAACCACGGACACAGAAAGAAGAATAGTATTTTGTGTCCTCCTTAGATCCCAGAATCTGCTGTTAAACACTGCCAAAATCACAGAAAAGAGAACTGGCTCTGCCACCTCAGAACCAGCACAGGATTTGTAAGACAAGCTTTGGTATCTGTGGGAAAAATACCTAGCAGAAGTACTTGGATACTGACAGCTTGTCTCTAGTCAGCATCCCACAGCAGAGAATTATTACATCTTATGATAATTTTTTATTTACATACATATCAAGCTGACAAAATGAGGTTTATGCATTCTCCACTTTTTAGTTTCCAGCTGACTATCATTTTCTTTTAAGATTAAATAAGTAATTTATTGAACTGTAGCATCAAGTATTTATTAGGAAATTGCTGGGTAATTTTAACTGTATCTTTTTTTAAAACATAAATCTGCATCCAAGGCCTCCAGTAACTTTGTGCGACTCTGCACCATTAATTTCTTCCAGAGTGACATTCTGATATGAGCTGAACAGATGGAATTGCAGGATTGTTCTAGCAAATTTATCATAAAAAATGCATCCGACACCTGTGTAATTTGCCTAATCATTTTCCTAATAAGCTCCCACCATTAATTATGCACGATTTCCACAATGCAATCAAGATAAAAGTAAATCTGATGACTTAATACCCTTCAAAATAATTGGTTCACCCAACACAAGGCCTCCTTTGCTTTCCAGAGCCATTCCAGTTAATTAGAAAAAGGGTGCACCCTATAGGAGTCAGCAGAATGGAGGCTGCTCACATGGTGGGAGGCAGACCTGCTGGTTTTTTGGGCAGGAGTCAAGGATATTAACTCATGAAAGAGAAGAACGAGTTCCCCCCTAACAAACCACCCCCTTCGCCTCTCATCCTTGCCTTTGTCCCCCCCCTTCCTCCAGCAAACAGATGCGATTAGTGTTCTTCAGCCATCAGAAAACTGACTGCAGGACTCCGAGGGTCTAATGAGAATCAACTTTTCGGCGGCTGCTGTCTTGCGGTGCAGCCCACCTGTCACATCATTAGGTGCAGCGTGTGCCTGGAATTCACTTTGCTAAATGAGATTTACAGGCCCCAGTGAAACCCATCCTGCAGCATTCCTGCTTCAATTAGCTAAAGATTAATTGTCTGAGAAAGGGAATGAAAGTTTTACTTCAACTGACCTGAAAAAAAAAAAAAAAAAGGGGAGAGGGAGGGGAGGGAGGAAGGGGAGTGTGGCAGAAAGTATGTCTCAGGTATTCCACATGGGCCTCAGGCAGTGTGGAAAAACGTGATAATTTAAAGGTGCTGCAAATTTCCTACACCTCGTCTGGATGAGTGAAATTAACTAGCACTAAAAGCTGTCAAATTAAAGGTTGACTTCCAGATATTAGCACCTTAAATGTCACTGAATATTCTCTGCCTTTCCCACCTTCCCCATCCTCCTTTCTTTCTCTCCCTCGGCCTCTCTCTACTCTTCTCCCCCATCACTCCCTCTCCATCTCCTCCATCCTCCCTCTCTTTTTTTTTTGGCAAACCCACACGTCAGCACACCTGCACATGCATACAAACATTATCCTACTGCTGTTCCTACTAACTGCCGACGCGTGCTAAGGCCAGAGCCGCTCAGCATAAATCTCTGGGGTGTAACCATGGCTACGGAACAACTGGCAATTACAAAATTTCCTCCCTTTTTTAATGTTACACTAATTATGTTTGAATGTGTTTAAATGAAAAAAGGAATCAAGGAGATGAAACAGTGTTCCTTATGCGAAGAGTTGCGGGGGGGTTAAGGGAGGGTGACCCTGCATTTCCCATCTTCAACAGCTTGAAGTCTAAGCCCAGAAGAGGCACAGCACATCATGGCATGAGCTGCTGGGGCTTGGGAGTACAGGATACACACACACCGACATGTGAATTACATGGTTTAAAGCTTGGAGTCCAGATGGTATCATTAAAGCAAGAGCACACTCTCTTGTATCTTCTCACTACCTGAAGGGGCTGAGGTAGGACTTTTTCATAGGGTCCAGGATGGTAGGACTAGGAGTAATGGATGCAGATTGGAAGAGGGGAGGTTTAGGCTGGAGATAAGAAAGTTCTTTACTGTGAGGGTGGGGAAAAACTGGACCAGGTTGCCTGCAGAGGCTGTGGATGCCCCCTCCATGGAGGTATTTAAGGCCTGGTTGGACAAGGCATTGAGCAACCTGATCCAGTGAGAGGTGTCCCTGCCCATGGTAGGGGGGTTGGAACTGGATGATCTTCAATGTCCCTTCTAACCCATACTATTCAATACATTTTCTGCATGCTGTAAAAAAATGGGGTATGGTTTCCAGGCATGTTTTATGCATAAAATATCACAAACTATCTGTAAAAAGATGGGTTTTTTTTCTCAAAAGACCCTTACCATTTTGTTACCAATCATACTGTCAGCCCCTAAATCTGATGTGTCTACTTGTGTCTCATCACAAGGCTCTGTATTATCCAAGTACATATTCCATGTCAGCACATTTTGAATTAAGACTCTGAGTCCTTGCAAGAGAGTCCCTCCTGCCCCAACTGAGGTGTAGGTGGCACTCTACCGATGCCCCTTTTTGGTTTTAATGACATGCTGGAGGGACATGTCCTGGTACCCAGATTATTCTGGGACTGGGCTTCAGCCTCAGAGCTTTTCATTGCAGCACCTAATAGATATCCTTTCACGGTGTGTTACAGTTGGATCCTGTGCTTATGTTGGCAGAATGTTTAAAGTGTGAGAAAATGAGACAAAGAGAAGTTAGCAAAGGTGCAGCATCCTCCTTCTGGCATTCTGAGTTGGAGTCACAAGGATGTTGTATAGCAGAATTAAGTACTTGATGAGTGGATTTTATTGGTTTTTGGTTTTTTTTTCCTCTAAGACCCTGATTTGGTTTCATTTTAATGGGTTATGGAAAGAAAAAAAACCCCAGCAAAAAACATTTTGCATCATACTGCTCCATCTTATTCCTTAACCTGGTAATTTAACATGCATGCACACCCACTGCTGAAGGTGGGATGGGGATACTGTTACAAGTTTCCTCACAGCAGTGAGCTCTCAATCCCAGCTGTGTCTTCAGAGGCACGAGCCAGCTTGATTATACTAAAGCACCCCTGGATCCCTTCCTCTTTTGTTTCATTCCACCCAGGGTTTTAAAGCTTAAACATTTGACATGCTTGGGTAGTTTCTTCTCTAATTTTATCCCAGCTGACTGTGCAATGAGTTTAACACGGAGCCCTTAGGTGCAAGCTACTTTCCACAATGTATATTAAACCTTATAAAAGCTCCAGTATGTCATTACCTAGAATATAATTACCTATATTGGAATTTGGCCAGGATACTGGGGCTAAGATTGTTAGCCTTGCAAAAATTGGCGTGGGACTTTTTAATGACCACATGTGGTCAGTGCCATATGTTTCTAGCTCATCTAAAGGATGGTACATCTCACAGAGACATGCCCACTTGAAATCACTTTAGGGTAGCAAAGAAAAAACTCAGAGCCCAGGCAGGGCAGCCAGTTGCTAGTTCAGATGTCTTTGATATGGGGTGGGGTAGAGTTCTGTAGCAAACCTCACACTGTGTGGCCAGGAGCTCTTACTGATCGAAGCTTTGCACATTCACCCCCTCTTTTTTCTCAGCCTGAATGCCTTCACAAGCTGGGCTGAGTATGCCCTTTGCTCTTTCTGAATATGTTTTTTTTTGTGTAATTCTAAATTTTTTACCCCTCCTCATGGAAGCAATTTCATCCACTAAAGATATTGATTTAAATAAGACTGGCCTAAACCACAAACTCAACTGGAATACAGCCTTTTTACTTCTTAATTTCCATGTATTGTGTGCTTCACATGGCCTCAATAATGATTACCATACTTTAAGACAATTAAACAAACTGCAATACCCACGTTGAGAGGAAGTACCTGTTAAACATTTGGTACAATGCTTCCAAGTTTGCTTCACATGCCACTGTGAAGTCTGGGATACACAGTTTCTCAGAGAAGAAAGGTGTGGTTTATCACTGCTCTGATCAGACTGATGAGACAAATCTCTATCTCATTCTATGAAACATTTATAAAAACATAAAAAGGACCGAGTTTTGAGTCCCTTTGGTAGAATGTCATTACAAAACTCAAAATTAAGCTTTTACTTCTCTGGTTTTACTTCTTGTATCGATGAGGAGTATTTGATGTCCTTGTCCTTTCTCAGTTTCTTTGTGGATCTCCTGAGTATATTCTCAAAGAAATCAAGACACTGACTCCAGTGCTGTCATATGCCCAGGGTTCTCTCCCCATTCTTTTCCTTCCCATTTTCCTTTGAAAAACTAGACCATGTTCTCTTCAAATTGTACAATGAAACCCTCCATTTACTTTAGCCTGCAACAAAATAGATTTTCATTATAAGACTTTTGATGGTACTGCACTACTGCTGGCCTGTGTGTCTTGTTCACTCACCAGTGGTGGTAGAAAAGTGATGACCTACCACCTCTGTTTTAAACCTAATTCTATCCCGATTGTCAAAAGTTGTGAAGAAGAAATCAAATCTATTATTGGACAAGGTTATCATTAAGGAGGTTAGCAAGCCTTCATTTTAACAGCCTGCAACTTTACAACTATCCTTTTCTTGAGAGATCATCGTTTGGCTTTAACAACGTCTCTTGACATGAGTAGCATTTAATCTTCCTTTTTTGATTAATCTAATAGAGATGGGTTTGCCAAGTCATCTCCAAGGCTCTGTTTACAGCTTTTATCTTGGAATATAAAGCAGAGCTGGGCTTTGTGACTTTGGTTGTTGATCTCCTTCAAATAATGTCTAATGGTCAATCAAAAAAAAATTGTGGTTCCACCTACATGTAGTGAGGTTGTGGCAGATAAGGTTAAATAAAAATATAGATATTATCAACAGTCATTATTGTCACAGGGGGTAAGAAGCTCATGTTTTCAGCATCTAGTTAGACCAGCTGCAGTGTTTAGATACTTAAATGATAGCTGTGATAAGGTAGGCTTTTTCAGAAGTTCAGAAAGTACAACCTTTTCTAATTTCCCAATTACAACACAGCAACACAGAAGCTAGAGGCAACTCACAGAATCGCAGAATATCAGAGATTGGAAGGGATCTCAAGAGATCATGTAGTCCAATCCCCCTGCCACAGCAGGAACACCTAGACTAGGTCACACAGGAAGTCATCCAGACGGGTTTTGAATGTCTCCAGAGAGGGAGACTCAACGTCCTCTCTGGGCAACCCATTCCAGTTTTGTGTCGCTGTGAAAAAGTTCTTTCCCAGATTCCTGTGGAACCTCCTGTTTTCCATCTTGCACCCATTGCTGGGTCATGGTCATCCTGCTGTCCACCAGGACCCCCAGATCCCTTTCCCTTAAAAAGTCTAGATGATCTAAACTCAAGTGAACTTAGGGAGCGGGACAGGTTTTAACTTTATATCCTTGAGATATTCCAACTGGGAATGTTTCAGTCATTGTGGCAGAGGAGGACCCTGACAGAAGCAGGTTTTTAATGTGAACTCCAGAACTTTGCAATTCACTCTCTTGAGAGAGATGACAAAATGAATCATAGAAGCATAGAATAGTTTGGGTTGGAAGGGACCTTAAAGATCATCGAGTTCCAACTCCCCTGCCATAGGCAGGGACACCTCCCNATGAAAACAGCAAGGAGTGGGAAGCTTGGAGACACTCTGGTTTACTGGAAAAAACCCTGAATCTTTTGGGGGAGAAAGGGCACCTACATTCAATGTAACAGATGAATATCTAGTTAATGGCAGGATTTCCAGTGCTTTTCAAAAGCAATTATAGACCAAAAAAAAATAATTAATTGTCCAGTGTATCCCTAGTAAAGGACCTACTTATGACCTCTGCCAGGACCACTCTGTTGTTTGATTCCTCCCTGCACTTTATGTTACAATGCATATTTGTACTCTTCCCAAAGCCTTGATCAATGTGTTAAAAGCCTGTTTTGTTGGAGAGTTGTGCCCAGTTATGCTTGCTCCATCCTAAACCCATGAAATTTATTCTTTGCTTTTGTGTGACATTGTTTTGGGGTGGTCTAGGTCTACTTACTCAGAATGTATGCATATCTCTGGCAGAATGAGGCTGCAGTGATGAGCAGTAAGTATTACAAAGGCCCTCCATGCCTTCAAAATACATTTTGTAGATGATAATTAACTCTGCTTAATAGTTTGGCTACTTCTACAGCAAGGTGGTGTGACAGACTGGAAAATCTATTAATTTGTTTCCCTATTTAAAAGAAAAATAAGTGCAGTACCATAAATAAAGAGGTGAAGCATAACCACTTAGCACACAAATGTGTATTAAGCAGCACTTGATGGGAATGTTTTACAATTTATTCCTGAGATCATTGCTGACCTGTGTAATTTTAAGTGTGCAGCAAAATGGAGGTCTTCTAGGGGGTTCCAGCAATATCGATGCTCTGCAGAACACCTGGACAATTGCAAACACAAATAAATTAATTCTAAAGGTTGCTTTCCAGGTGCATTCTCAGGAGATCTGAGGTTTTATTTCCACAAAGTGACCATCTTGGTATCTGAGAAAAATACCATTTTTACCAGGAATTTGGAAATATGTTTTAGATTGCTTCAGGTTTTTTTGGTTCGCTTAGTGTTTGTTTGTTCATTTGTTTGCTTTTCACAGCCAGATGTTAGTATTTTCTTAAGTTTCTGAGAGCTGCTGAGCAAAAATTTAACATCAGTGAGCTTCGTTTGTATTGTTATTGTTGTCATGTAATCATCACTTTTTCGGTGATCTTCTGCTCTATGTTAAACCGGCCTCCTAATGGTTTCCTTTTTCAGAATGTAAGTCCCTTCTTTATGTACCACTAAATCTTATTAATTTCTAATGAGCTAATGAGGTTCAAGCATCTTCTAAGAAAGGGAAGGCAGGCATTGTCTTATGAATTGTGAAATACTTATTTGAAAAGAACTTTCTCATACAATGATAGGACACAGGGCAATGGATGCTAGCTGGAACACAGGAGATTCCACAGAAATATAAGAAAAAACTTTCTCACAGTGAGGATGACAGAACACTGGCACAGGCCACCCAGAGATGCCCTCCTGTGTGACCTAGTCTAGGTATTCCAGCTCTGGCAGGGGGATCGGACTAGATGATCTCTTGAGGTTCCTTCCAATCCCTGATGTTCTGTGATTCTAGTATGATGCCCCACCATTTTTGTTTCTCTTTTTTTACTCTAAATGAATTATTCAGTGATACTTGTTTTTTCACTACTGCTAGCATTTGCCTTTCTGATAGTCAGGCTTGTAAAAGGCAATCTGATGTCATTGTCCCCCCAACCAAGATCAAAAGACCAAAGCTCCTACTGGGACATCCTTGCTCCCAGCTGCAGTGGGAAGAGACTATTCTTGTGGGGTTTTTTTGAAACTCATAGTATTTCTGCTGATACCTAGAGATTGCTGACTATATGGTATTTCTAAAAATGTCTGCCTTGTTGTAGCATCCTTATCAAATGGAAGCTTAGTTCCAGTGAAAATTTGGCTCCAGGTCTGTATATTTATGATAACTTCCTCAGTGAGTAATGAGCTGTGTTGTTGATCAATGCAAGCTGTATTATCTTTTTGTCTACTGTTTTTCCCTTCTGTTAGTTAAATTTTCTGTTTATTACAACTGTCCTAGTTTATAGGCCTTATTCAGAGTCTCAGACCTCATGCTGTATTGCCCAGAGAGACTGTGGATGCCTCTTCATGGAGGTGTTTAAGGCCAGGCTTGATGAGGCATTGAGCAACCTGGTCTAGTGGTAGGTGTCCCTGCCCATGGCAAGGCATTGGAACGAGATGATCTTTAAGGTCCCTTCCAACCGAAACTGTTCTATGACTCTATGAAATAACATTTACTACCAGTTTCCTTGTTTAGTTTGCTTTCTTAAGGAAAAGTAGGTTGTGCTGATATACTGTTAGTATGGTGGCTTCCTCCAAACAGCTTTGGAATTTTTTTATTAATTTCAACCAAAGTTTACTGGGGAGTTCTACCAATTTTGTGGAAACTGGCTACTGGCTAGAGGAGAAGGTGATGAAAATGAGGCACTGAGCAGCCTGGTCTACTGGGAGGTAGGGTGGTTGTAACCACATGATCTTTAAGGTTCCTTCCAACCCAAACCATTCTATGATTCTATGAAATTAGGATTCCTGCCTCAAGGAAGATTGTGTTGTGAGCTCATGTTCTTTCTGGGAGAAGGCATGTGCTGGCTGGCCAAGCAGCATAAATATAACTCTTGCACTGCCTCTTCCCTATTCAGTAATTAGGAAATCTGGGAGGGAGGTGGCTGCTCTGTGTCCTTATTTTGAATGAGAATGCAGGAGTGGAAGGAGGTTGTAAGCAGCATAGAGGAGGACTTGGATATATTGAGTGGGGATTTGGGAAATAGTCTTCATTAGCTCTACTACTCTCAGATTAACAAGATTTATTTTTATAGTGGTCTTTAGAGTGCAGGTATTCACTAGGATTTTAATGGGAATCTTCCTAAGGAGAACTGGGAAAATCCATGGGAAATCCTAGAAGGCATGATAATGATTTTCAGGACCAGTGATGGCAGTATCATTTGTATATGTTGCACAAGTAGATAATTCATATTTGAGCACATTTTACAGCCCTCATCTCTATTTATCTGCAGTAGAGGTGTTTACCAAGGACCAGTGTCCATTTGCACTGGTCTTAGGGGAGATTTTTTTGCATATTTAAATTGTCAGCTCCTTGTTTTTTATTCTAAATTTCATTTAATAATTTATAAAGTCAGCTGAAATTTTGTCAAAGCCAGATGATTTCTCCAAATCTGTAATAAACATCATGAGTGTCATAAGTTCAACTGGGAGCTTATAATGAATAGATGCACCCCAGAGAACCTTTCAGATTTTTTTCCCCCCTTTTCTAGACCCTCATGTCCCAGAAAAAAAACCATTTTGGGTATCATAGATGCTCTGTGTTGCATAGGTAATGTGATCAAGATGTAAAAAATTCTTCTTTGCTTTGGATACCATTGTTTGGATTTTTTTGTTATTTTTTAAATATTATTTTATTTAGCATTTTAATTTTAAGTTCGTGTCCTGGCTGAATTCCAGCTTCTGGACAAATTCCAGCTTAAGTAATTGCATTCCATCCAATGAATTTCTCTATCTGGCATTAATTGGGAGAGCTATTCTTCACTCTTTGTCCTAACATATCCTATAATGTTACTTGGTGCTACAGGTTATTATGATCAATCCTGGAAATGGCTTCATTTTAGTAGATAAATACATATGCAGTGGTCAAGTTGAAGAGTGAGGCATCTAGACAGATATGTCCCACTATCATCTTCTGTGATGCATCACCTGTGAAGCATGAATACTGACCTCTTTCAAATAAAAATATTTGCACTCATGCATTAGTCATCACACTGTTCTTCAGAAGCCTTAAAACCTTAAAAAAAAAGATGATATAAACTTCAATTTTACTGACAGAAACTGGAATTGTTCTTTTTAGCTTGAGAGGCAAAGATATAGAGTTAAAGGTTCTGGACTTACTTCACAGGGTCACAGGGACCTTGCTCAGATGATACGTGTACATTTGCAACTGGCCATGCCTATGTCTGTGTGGCTTTAGGAGTAAAGAGGAATCCACACAAAATAAGTCAAGTGAGAATTATTTACCTTTTTGTTTTCAATTACATTAAATTTCTTCATTGTCAAGTGAATTCTGAACTGGCTGAAGGAAAAAAGCCAGAATGTTGTGGTCAATGGGACAGAGTTCAGCTGGAGTCCCTCAAGGATCAGTACTGGTACCAGTACTGTTCAATATATTCCTTAGAGAGTTGGATGAGTTGCTTGAGAGGGTACAGCAGAGAGCTGACTTGAAAATAGTTCTTTCTGTCTTTTCTGCAAGGATTTAGACTTCCAATATTTTTATTTCTCATTCAAGCTGTACCAAATTATACCTCCATTTGCGTGGGAGGCTTAGAACTTGGGACTTTTGGCTTTAGTTTGGTTTCTGAAGAGTTGTAAAGGATTGCTGGCAATCTGGCAGTAAACCAAGCAGTGTCCAGTTAGAAAGCAACTGATTTCAAAAATTAAGTCTTTTTACTATCCTGAAATCCTGGCTGATTTTTCTCAGAAGCTTATTAAAGTTGGTTTTGTCCCCTAAAAATATCTTGACATCACTAAGGAATTTTTTGGTTTTTTTGGTAATTTGCTTATCTTCATGTTTAGGTTTATGTAAGTGCTGGTAACATACCAATTATTTAGCATCAAAACCTGATTACCAAGTTCATGGTGATGGAGTAATCACATCTTACTGGATTTTCTGATCTTTTTTTTAAACTATTGGATTTTATTCACTTTAGCATTTCAGTTACTTATTCATTATTCAGCTCATTAAAAAGATATATCAAAGATTATTGTTTCTGTATTCTTGTCTAATTTTAGTTGTTCATTTGAAAATTTGTCCACTAGCAGACATGGTGTGCTAATATGGACATTATAAAAATAAACTGGGAAGACAGAATAGTGCTGTACTCGTGCTTTCATCAGTTCAGGGATTAAAGTCCAAATCAAATGAAGACTGATTTGCAGATTTGGGGTGACCACCTTCTGTGTCCACACACAAGCTGAACTCCAGAAAGGAAGACTTAGCACAGAAAAAGCACAGGTTGTCCAGAGAGAGTGTGGATGCCCCCTCTGTGGAAGTGTTTAAGGCAAGGCTGGATGAGGCACTGAACAACCTGATCTGATTATATTGTAAAGTTAATAATTAGAGAAAATCAATGGAGGATCTAAGCTCTATGCTGGTCTTTACTTTTCATTGAGACAATATAGATTGACAAGCCATAGTATCCAGTCAAAGAAATGTTAGAAGTGTTTACAGATTTCGTGAAGGATTCTGAAGACAACATCACTTTAACAATGTTTTCTGTCAAAAGCTACAACAATAATCTGATTTCTGCTCGCAGTCATGCTGGAGTAACTGTCACAAATGTTAGAGCACATTGATTAAGTAGAATTGAACTTGTCCCAGCTATCCTGTAACGCCTTAAAGAAAACATTTATTTGGGGTTTTTCTTTTTTGTTGTTTTGGTTGTTGTTTTTAATCCTGCAGGTATAGGTGACTGTGAGGTGAAACATATGTGTTGTTCACAGCTGCCAGTTCACATAGCTTTTCCAGTAGGACATACTCTGACATGAATCAGTCACTACAGAGTGGCAACATCACAGAAAAATGTGTTAATGTTTTTGGCACAGCAGCACATTATATCAGATGCCCTTATACCTCTGTGGTGTTGATGAGTGTCCTTGGGACAAAGTAATGTTTCTCACTGTGCTGAGGTGTTGTGGACTCAGTGCTCCCATAAGCACAGATCCTTCCACACCCACTCCATGCCCTGCACTGTTCACTATATGCTTTGCATACCTGCTGTTGTAGTTAACTTGTCTCATCCCTCTTGTCCCTCAAATAATAGAAAACTGTGTGGCTAAATTTGTGGATGTAAGATCACAGAATCACAGAATATCAGGGATCAGAAGGGACCAATCCCCCTACCAGAGCAGGAACACCTAGACTAGGTCACACAGGAGGGCATCCAAACAGGAATTGAATGTCTCCAGAGAAGGAGACTCCATACTTCATTATATGGTGATCAGTGTATGATAAATTCCTTTCATGCACTTTTGAATCATGTAAGATACGACACACGTAATTTTAAGACCATCATCCTATTTTATATTGCACTAATTCAAGACAGCACTTAGTTTGAGTTCTAGCAAGGAGAATTTGTGAACTAGGGACTGCTCTGGTATTAACTTTCAATGTGAACTTGATCTCTGTTTCTTTCTTCCACATGGAATGTTTCTTTTTACTTCCTAGTATGATGTAAGGATGAATTAATTATTCAGATAGTCTTTTGAGATTACTTAGTACTGAAAAATGCAAATTACTAATATTCAGTTATTAAATCCTACTACTGTAGGTAATGATAATAATAGAGTATCCCCTAAAGCAAACAAATGAGAGTGATTTAAAAATGCAAGGACAATTTGAACTACCTATTTTTCTGGCCTTATACTATACCTGTGCCTGTTTATATCATCTTATCTTCTATGCGGTCTTAGATGGGTTTTTTTTGTGATACCTGTTTTGAGTAATGGTAATTTTTTTTAATTTTTTTTTTTACAATGAATTTTGTTGTATATTTTAGAATTTCCATTTTTAAGCAGAAACACAAATATCATGATGTAGAACAGCAGAGCAGTGTACACATGCATTGCTAGGGTTTTGTCGTTACATATAAAACAATTAGGAGGGAAAAAAAAGCAGGAAAAAACCTTTTAATTAAAATATCACTGTTAAGCTTCGAGTAATTAAATGAAGTCTGTAATACTTTGGCAGTAGGGAATATTGTTTGCTCGTGTGCTTGAGGGGCAAGTTTGAATATGGAGAACAAACTTTATTGGTGATATATTCAATTTGCTTAAAAGACAGCACTATAAGTGACATGAAGCATTTCTTCAGGCACTCTAAATTTACTGCCAGGTAAATACAGCTGTCTGGAATAGCTCCATTTGGTGAGTCACAGTATAGAGCAAAGCCCATCTATCTAATTACTCTTATTAGTTCTTGGACACTAATTTGGATCTGCATAGAAGTCTTCACTTCATACTTCTGTTACGTGGAGATCTTACTCTAAAAATGCCTAGTATTTATGCAAACTGCACTGAACTCATGTAGCAGTTTATGTTGCCTAAGATTCTTTTTATTTATTTATTTATTGCTCTCTTTTCTCAACATAGGGGGCGGGGGGAAGCAAAACAAAGAGGTTTTCTTTATTATAATCTCTGTTCAGAACAAATATTGATATTGTGATTTCTGAGACCCCAGAGCTTCTCTATAGGCAATGCTTCTAAATGCTGTTGCCACCCCAACCAATGAAGATGCTTATTGATTTGGATTTGTCAATGTTTAATTATGCACCATTACAGAAATATATGATGCCAATGAAAAAGAAGAATGTATGGCTGAAAAAAGTCTTTGAAGCAGCAGAACTGCGTGGGGAGCAGAGCTAGTTTTGTCATGTAAACCATTTCTCCCACAAGAAGGGTAGAAATTTGTTTGGGTGGAATAAATCACAGATGTGTTTGCATACAAGCAAATATGCACATCTCTACTCTGTAAATACCATCAGTTCTATGCATAAGTAAGATTAAAAACCTAAAATAAGTCCTAGACCTAGAAAAACGTATTCAGAAAGGATGGATATTGTAGTGATGTGGCTCTCATCAGGGTAATACTTCAGCAGTGACACTGGATGCCTGTGGAAGTTAATGAACTCTGAGGGCAGCCCCAATAAAGCTGAATGCCGTAGTCTTGACATTACTAGGTGGTTTGGTTTCTTTTAATAAATAAATGTAGATGTGACTTGTAGCTAGTTTTGTTAGTTATCTGACATAAACTGATTTTCTAATGACTTTACATGAATAACTATGTATTTGCAGGGAATAAAAGACTGATAGCCAGCACACAGTACTGCCAAAGATCTCACAGGGCTTCTCAATGGGCTGCCCACCTTCTTTCCCCATTATTAAAACCTAATAGAAATTATACTGCTTAAAGGCAGAAGTAGTTCTTCAAAAGGTGGTGATTACAGCACTGGGGTGAGAGCCAGGAAATTCAATGTTAAAGCAATATTGCACACAAGAAAAAATTAACCAAATGTGTGCTTCAAGTCCTACTTATAGAATCATAGAATCA